>OOFJ01142694.1:0-13951 GCA_900323375.1 Benthosema glaciale
AGAGATGATATGGCCCAAATACGTAATCTCACTGCACACACTCAGAGCAGTGCCAGCCAGATGGAAGTCAGGAAAGACTGAATGTCTGTCTTCCCTACTTCGAATAATCATGATTTTACTTTTCTTAGCTATGATTGTGGGAATCATCTTATGTAGAAGCATGACTTCATTGCTTACACAATGAGCTGCTAGTCTGTTACTTTGCATAAGCAAGCTAAATGTTACTTATTTGGAAATATGTGACATTAAGCAAACACTAAAGGTGCTTTGTAGATGAATAACTGACTGCACTTATCTGTTCCTCACTGGACATGACAACAGATTCTGTGTGTTCCCCATTTCCATAACCATGCACATGGCTCATATTTGCTAGGTGTTTACTCTGCAGCAGCCAAGCAAGGTTATTACCTCACCTGTGAGTCCTCCCCAAGCACACTCGGTGTCTAGTCTAGATGTTTGCACAGGTGTAGCCAAGGTTAGAATGAAAACTGGTTAAATGTCACACATTTAACAAGGCATTTAACATTTAAGTATACTGTGCGTGTGCGTGTGTGTGTGTGTGTGTGTGTGTGTGTGTGTGTGTGTGTGTCTGTGTGTGTGCATGTGTGCGCGTGCACGTGATCAGCTCCTCACAGATGACCCTGGACGAGTGTTTGCATGAGTGTATGGAGGCTCTGGACCTCTTCCTGAACAACCACTTCAATGAGAGCCTAGAGAGACTTCGGCCACGGTAACATTGTTATGATTAGATTTACCCATAAAACCCATAGTCTGAACGACATAGAGCCCATACTCTGAACGCTGCAAGGTGAAGCCTAGCCCTGGTCCAGTGCTTATAGCGAGTCTCTCACTAACGCCCCGGCAGGAATGCCTCTGCGGCTGCGCACACGGGTAAAAATTCCACTGCTGTGCGAGGGGTCCAACTTTACAGAAAATAACATTGCTTTATTAAAATGGCACAAAGTGCATTTTAGAGAGAAACTGGGGACCTGAGATGCTTCCCAGCCTGGAGAATAAATAGACTTTTTCCTAGGTCTAGCAGGCTTTTGTTCAGTGAGTAGGGACCTGGTTTTGTTCATTTTCGGGAAATTCTAAACCCTCGCACGACAGTGGGAAATGTTGCTAGAGAGCAGCGCAGGGCGTTAGTGATAGACTCGCTAACGCACTGGACCAGGGTTAGGTGAAGCCGTGCGTTGAGGCAGAAGAGGCTGCGGCACACAAACTGATTATACTGTAGAATCTAGATGTTCAAAAACGAGGGCTTGCCGCACCTGACAGTTATGACTGAGTCATTCTTGTTTTTAAAAGATTATTGTTACTTGTGACTTGTTATCCAATTTTAGTGTCACTGTTTTATGTATTATCTTTAATCCATTCAGTATGTACATAAGTGGCAGTTTAATAGGTGTTCTGTGGTGCAACAGAGTTCAATAATACATACTGTGAATTGCAGTATTTCCCTTTTTTCCTCCCAATTTAGTTGTTATGGCAATTCCCATTTAACCCTTCACATGTACAGACTACAGTTCCTGTCTCTTCCTGATAAACATGCTGTCACCAGCCACTTTTCATCTGACACTAATAAGAACATACTATAATTCCTAGGTCCACTCCCTGCTGAGCGGGCACCCCAAGCCCCTGACCAACCTGTAGGAATTGCTAGTGCAACACTAGAGATCGCCCCCCCCTCCCATCCACCAATCTGGGAACCCATCTGAAAAAAGGGGAAAATAATTCCTTTGAATTTTGCTCTGGGGCACCGCATAATTCCCTGTGTACAGACCGTAGGTCGGCCTGTTGACTCCTCTTCAGCTCTCCTCTTCCGGTGGAGCTCCCTGGTTTTCATTCCTAATAACAACATACTCTCTGAATCTCTCTTGAGAGATTACCCACCCACTAAAACAGCTGGATGCACCGTGGGGGATTCTCCACTGTGGTGGGCAGCAGTAACTTCACCCCTGCACCAGTCACTCGGATGCTAGTCTCGCATTGCCAGACTGTTGCCTCTCGCAAATTTCAAATGCTTCCGTCATGCAGTCTGAAGCAACGGCAGCTCTGTCATGAGTATGCGATATAGCGGAAGTGGAGACTCCTCCCCACTTCGGTTACGTCTTTACAGTCGCGCAAGTTTATCCTAATATAAACGTATTATAAATATCACATAAGCATATATAAAGCTTGTTACTTAGCAAATAAGTACGAACGAAAATGGCAGCTTCCTTACTCAGATTTTGGGAGGTGTAGTTCCACACTATATAGCATTCAGAGATTGTGGAATAGTTGTCTGGCTACGCAAGACTACTCGGACGCCCCAAGGTTCAGCACTTCCTGTCAGCTGAAGTGTCATAGGCCAGTCCCTGATGAAAGTACAGCACAATTTCCTGTCGGCTGAGACATGATAGGCCAGTCCTCGACGAAGATCTGAAGAATTTCCTGTCAGCCTGCAAGGATAATTCAGAAAGGATAGGAAGCGAAGCCGGAAGAGACCTGCACGGTGGAGTCCATGGGAGGAAATGGACATGCGCAATGTGCATGTACAACCCAAGAGACCAATAGAATCTTTGTTACAACGTCCTGGTCTCCATTGCGCATGTCTGTTTACTCCCAGGACTCCACCGTAGTACGGAAGTATGGTCTTCGCTTCCTATCCTTGCTCTACTATCCTTGTCAGCCTGGAGTGTGATTGGCCAATCCTGTGTCAGTCGTGTCGTGATAGGCCAGTCCACCAGGATATGACGTCCTGCACTTCCTGTCAGCCAAGGTCGTCATAGTAGGCCAGTTTCTCCAGGATATGAAGTGTTTGCAGAAGCTGACGCCCAAACAAAGCTCAACACCAGCAGCAGGGGAGTCCTGGAAAACAAACACCATGCAGGCTGGGTGGGAGGGTGGAGGACTAGTTACAGTCAGATAGGGAGAATAATGACAATCAGATAGTTGGTGTACATACGCATATCTTTTTGCAAGCATGTATAATATATACTAGCCATACAGTTGCGCTCCCACCCCCCTCTCTCTCCTGTCCTGTATTTCACATTTGTATGATGTTGACCTTTTTTCATCTCCCATCTAGGGTGAAGGAGAGTATGTACCACGCTCTCATCTATGCCACAATACTGGAAATGCAGGCCATGATGACATTCCAGCAAGAGGACATCACAAGTGCAGGAACCACCATGAAGACTGCCCAAGACGTCTGTCAGAGGTCAGTATGCTGCTCAGTGTGGCAGACACTGACAATGGCCACATGGCCAGGTCTCAGTTAGGCGGCAGGCCACACAGACTACATAATTTGTTTTTCAACTGGATTGTCTTGAACAGTCCATACGTAAAAATGGCCCTGAATGTTGGCTGCTTTTATGGCGACTTTCCATACATACAGTAGTATCAGCTCGGCTCGCCTTACTCTGTTTACTTTGACTTTCCACTGCACTGGACCCCCCCTCATAGTACCCACCCCCAGAGCTCATCGCCTTAAAGCAACGGCCATCAAACTGGCTGCCATCCTAAAGTTAACGCCATCTGGACAGAATTTCTATAACGTCTAGCTTTCAGACATGATGTCATGTATCCAAGACTATGGCTAATGTTTGTCTTATTCATGGCCCCCAACTTGTGACATTGTATCGCAGGCAACCAAGTCTATGGACTTGATGTCACTGCTTAAAACAAGCTGTGACATCATGTGGGAGCCACAGTGGGTGCCCCTCACTTCACACAAGTGTGATGTTTACTTATACAGACAAACAAACAGTTTTTGATGACATACAAGAAAAAGGCATGCAGTTCAACATTGATTCACCCTTTTCTGTTCATTCACTTGCCCCTAATGTTTGGCGATGGTGAGAAACTACTGTCTTGTTGTGATGGTCGCAGCCTGGAAGAGGTCTTCACGGATCCACACAAACCAAAAGTACCAGACAGTACCAAAGACATGTACTAGTTCAGGTCTGGTATTTAACAAAATACCAGTAGATTTGAGAAGACGAAGCGCTGTGGAACTTGCGTGATGATTTAGGCTGATGTAAGATCAGATTACTGCAGCGCAAGATAAAGGGGAAAGGTTGAGCTGCATATGCGTGCCAGCTGCCTGAGTTAGTGACTTTGGAAAAGGCATCCCTGCCTTCTATCGTCCAATTTAATTGTCTCATTGTAGCTGGGGATTTGATACGCATCTTGCACAAGGGTGCGTACACTTAATTTGGGCTCCAATGAAATGCCATTTATGTTTGTTTTTCTTTTCAATTCTCTCTCCCCACCAGAGAGAAAGCATTCTCTCCCTGTCTGCCATCCCCACTGAACCAAAACCAGGAAATAAACCTCTGTGGTTTACAATTTTTGAGGGGCGCCCTCTCCTAAATTCAGCTATAGTGTAGATGTTTGTTCTAATCCAGACATTAAATGCCATTGACAATGAATGTTGAATTTACTTCATATGTAGACTAGAAAATTGGCTATTTTTATCCTACACAAAGATTAAATTGTCATTGACAATGAAGGGATGATGTGCGATGAAAAGAGTGCACCTCTCTTCACACAGGTGTGAATTTTAGTTGTTAACTAATCTATGTATATAAAATATATATTTCTTAACAAAATATCTTAATACACCAACATTTGTTATTGTGGATCAGTTTGTACTGCTATGAATGGACCTCATGAAGAAGCCTAGTTGCAGGTAGCAGAGCGCATCTACAATATACTGTAGGTACCAGAGCGCAGGAGGGAGGTTCCTAAATCATCACGCAAGTTACACAGAAATTGCAAAGAGTGGTAGCCCTGATGTGGTTTGGTATTATGACTCATGTATGTGCCACAAAACTATGGGGGGAGCAGTGTGGCAAACATTTACACATCTAATTTATAATAGATAGAAGCAAGAGCAATACTGTGTGGTATAGGCAATGAACTAGAAAGTGGTGCACATTGGGGCATAAATATCCACAAGATAATCTCGCTGCATCAATATATTGACATCCATATATGGAGTTTCACAGCTCCATATTTGGCTGATAGGTGATTCGGATCGGTGCATCTGAGATTATGTGGAAAAATATTTTTTTTAAAAAGACTCACAAAATGTGAAAGATATGGCAGCATGTACAAAACACACACAGACAGACAGCGTGATCGTTCTTCGTTCCCCATGACGTCGGCCTGGTGGA
Organism: Benthosema glaciale; assembly: GCA_900323375.1. NCBI lineage: Eukaryota > Metazoa > Chordata > Actinopteri > Myctophiformes > Myctophidae > Benthosema > Benthosema glaciale. The sequence goes on from OOFJ01142694.1 coordinate 5,163, forward strand.
CTGATTTGAACATTCTTTTTTATTATTGTTTATAAAGCTTAGCCAAATTATGTGGATTTTGACTGCTTTATATACAGGTCTAATATTTGCAAAAGGTTTTCCTGTCAATGCGCTTCTAAAGTTATAATATATAATGTAAAACATCAAGGTTCAAATCCTTTATTTACCTGAAGTCTCTAAAGTGTTCCTGCCCTATATTTTCTCTCATCTTGAGCAGTAACATGCAAATGAAAACCTTTTATATGTGGCCTGATGAGACCTGCCATGCCAGAATTTGCATGTGTTTGACTTTCGACAGACGGGACAAACTGATGTCATACTGGTCTCACACCTTGTTAAAGGTTTTGACTGAAATAATTGTACCTGTTTTATATTGACAGTGTGTTGAATGTAAACAGAGAGTGGCAAATAGCTAATCTTACGCTATCTTTTGCTTGCAATATGGAGGACATTTCTAATGTCAGAAAATGCTCAACATTTTATTTGTGGGAACCTTTTTAGGTGTAATATACACCTCTTTTTTCCCAAATAATATGTGTTTCCACTAAAATTAATCTTGTTGAAGACCAAAATGTTGGCCGAACCAGACTGAACAAACATTTCCATCCTTTGAGCACCACTGCTTAGGTTGCTGATATGGCTGGCAATTAATAAAACCTATGTGGTTACGCTTGTCAATAGAGGGTATGCGTCATCATCATCATACCCGGACGTTACACGGGAATGTCCGAGTACTGAGTGCCAAAAACTACTTCCTGGCCTTGACAGCCCAAACAGAAAAGTCATATTTGATTGAATTAAATGACTCTAAACAACATTAAATTCACTTTGTCACTAATGTTACCACTCGATCTGCCATTCACTTTATGCATGTGCATACCCTCTATAATTGAAATTATGTAATGTGATATAAATTTAATTGTGGCTCTATTGTTATGTTTCAGGTTTAGACGGAAGTCCCCAGGTTTGGGTCAGAAGTTATCTGGAGAGACACTCACAGAAGGTATGGTCAGGTGGACCCATGGTGTTTGCAGACACCTCTGCACACACAGTCACACATAAATAAGCAAACTTCACACTAGTATGGTAAATATATTTGCACATATGCACATTTATTAAGGCGGGACATTCACACACTGCACAGTGCTATATTTTTAAACATCCCACACAGACACCTTTATGTACAAACAGTAATTGTTTGCGTGTGTGTGTGCGCGTGTGCGTGTGTGTGTGCGCGTGCACGTGTGCGTGGTGGTTGCAGAGCAGCTCCATGCTGAAGTGTGTTATGCAGAGTGCCAACTTCAGCGAGCTGCTCTCACCTTCCTACAGGTTCATACTTCCTCATAATACCAATACAGAGATGTACTATGCGTTCCTTCTATTATCCATGTGTTATGATGTCCATTGCATACAAATGGCAATATTATATATTTTTTATAATATGTTTCACTTAAACTGCTTTATACATTTGTGTAATTTAACCCCATGAACCTTTAGCGTCAGTATTCTGGGCTTGTCATAATAGGTGAACATTTGTCAAAAGTAGCTGAACATTTGGCAGAAATAGCAGGTCTACATGCTCATAACGCATTGCTCATAGCACATTAAAAAACATCTATTTTGGGCAAAGAGATGTGGTGAAGAGGAGAATAAATGACGGGGATTCTGGTCTATGAAGTATAGCAGGGTTGAAGTGGTTAAAGGGGCATTCCACCCATTTTCAACATTTTATTATAATTGGCTTGATTTATAATAATACTTTCACTCAAATCTAATCTAGGATGAGAACATGGTGAGCTTTATCAAAGGAGGAATGAAAGTACGCAACAGTTTCCTGATTTACAAGTAAGTCTTCACTGTTCAGAGCTTCTTCAGGTGGCGTGTGTGAAATGTTACGTGAAATTTTAGAAGAAAGCACTGTACATGTTATATTGAATCCTGTACGTGATTTAACTTGCAAATAGCTCAAGAGACCTCCCGCAGTCGTAAAACAATAATGGTCTTTTTGTACAGCTTAAGTGCCTGCCGTTATCAGTACATTTAGATTCGTTTTTATTGCATAATGAGACATAATTATCCTCTATTATGCTATTATGCATAATTGTGTTTGTAAATATGTGACATAATTGCCTGTTATCACCCAGAGAACTGCATTCCTACATCCAGTCTCTCAACTCTCTCAAAGGACCCAGCCACATTCAGTTGGAGGGAGGAATCTCATTTGGAATAGGAGCATTTAATTTGGTACATCCCACAAGCATCCCAGTGCTCCTAATTGGCTTTACGTTTTCTGCAATGACCAATTCATACCACAAAGAGTTTGACTTTCAGTTGTACTTTTTTTTTTAAGGCTCTCTCCCTGTTTCCTCCACGGATACTCAAAATCTTAGAATTTGCGGGCTTTTCTGGAGACAAGGTATGTGAATATAAAAACTTGCTGTACTTCCCACATTACTACAGTATATCATTCTCCCTCAGGCTTGAAGCCCATCGCACTAAAAAGTGCGTTGCATGTTTGTGTCCTGTTTTAGGAATATGGCCTGTCTCAGCTGCATGATGCCGCGTTAGGGACGAACCTGCGCTCCATGCTGTGTGTCCTGCTATTGCTCTGCTACTACACCTTCCTTAGTTTCATACTAGGTACTAACTATTACTGTACGCTGTCAGTTGTCTACACACACTTAAATCCTCAACCACCCGCCATGGGTGAGATGTTATGGATCATTAGCCAGGGTAGACCCATGAATCTCAACCATGGTCACTTATTTGATCATTCTCTACAAATCACATATGATTCATGGCCTGGATGATATCAACAAAAATGAAAAGAAAATGTTAGATCTTAAACAACAACATTAATATACCTTGTGGTAGATACCTGGTGTGTGGTGCAAGAACAAAAACATCAGTTGAAAGTGAAACCTTAACATGGACGATGACGTCCTTTTTCTGTGCAGTACAATTAAAAGTGTAAATGCAAGACTTAAGTGGCATAGGCATTTAGATCAACAGTATAGCCTCTTTGAATGTTGTTATTGTTTGAACTTCATCTTGATGTCGTTTTAGTATACCTGGTCTTCTTGGGCTAAGCAAAGATACGTACAGTAAATCCTATCATCCTATATTGTCTTTTCATTAAACTGACATGATAATTCAGTCAGGAACACACTCTTAATGGATTTAAGCATTTATTGCAACAAATGGAATACAGTGTCAGTTATACTTTGTACAGCAACAGCATGTAGAAATGCTTTTCACTTATTCAAACAGGCTGACGGCTGATTACAGCTGGGACAAATTACTCCTGCATGAACTAACGCAATGCTTCATTAATTTCAGTAGATTCAACAGAATATTCAATATACAGAAGCTTTTTAAAAGCTTATTGATATCATCCTATAACCCCAACATGGGATTGTTTACAAAGGAACTTCATTTGAAAGCTACAATGTATACTGTATAATGTATTTATTTATTGAACATTTATATTACATTTTGAGGGTCCCCTTTGGTAGAAGAAAAAACATGCTTTGATGCTGCCTATGCAATTACACTTTATCCTTTTCCTTCTCTTAGGGACGGGGGAGGCGGAGGTTTCTGATGCTGAGGAGTTGCTGAAACCTTTCAGGCTCCGTTACCCACGGGTGAGTGGGACTCTTTCACTCCATTATGTGCTCTCACACTCTTACTCAACTTTCCGTCTCGCTACCTTACCCCGACACAAACCTTATCTGTAGATACATCCGCAGTCGTTTCCATGAATCCCTCCATCCACACACATTCTCACACTTCGTTCCTGGCTCTACTCACAGTCACTCACCCTTTCCACTCAGTTTCTTCTGTCTGTCTGTATACTTGCATTATTTTTTACATCCTTAAACTTTTACATCAAAAAGTATGTACAGCCTTCAGTCTTCCATGTCCTACTGGCTTGATCGGCCCAATGGTTTACAAGATTAGACACAGAGAGAGAGACAGACAGACAGACACAGAAATGCATTTCTAGATGCCCAACTCAGATTCCATGCAGTAAAAATAAGAATTGCGATGCGAGAGTGTCTAGCCAACACCAACTGGGGACGATCATATAATGATGAATATACTTACATCTGAAGATGTGCAATGAAAGAAAGACATCGCACATCTTGTAGTCACTATGCAAAATATAACGTATATATTTTAAGATGGCCAACGTTTCGGCACAAAATGCCTTCTTCAGGGTATGAATAGTTCAAATCAAACAATTTGGTGTTGCCAATTTAAATGCTGGTACAGTGGTACTACACACCGTAACCAGGCATTTGATATGAGGTTTAGACCGTTCTTAATCAAATTGAATTTGGAGGAAATGTAGGGAGGCAGATCACCAAGAATAGCTTTATAAATGAAAATATACCAACGATGCAGCCTGCGAGATGTCAGTGAGAACCAACCAACTGCAGCATATAGCGTAGAGTGATGTGTTCTGAAAGGTGAGTTAGTTATGAATCTCAGTGCAGCATGGTACAGGGATCCAGTTTGGCCAAGGTGGAGGAGCAAGCAATCCTATAAATGGTATCACCATAGTCCAACTGTCAAGTCAAGTCACGTTTGTTTATATAGCACATTTAAAAACAACAGAAGTTGACCCAAAGTGCTTTCCATGTAGAAAGTTACATCGTCAGGACGTCATAAAATATAATAAAATAAACGTAAAAGCAATACTTCTTAGAACAATTGGGAATGAAAGAGAACAGTGACCAGTTTTTGGCGAGCGGGAACAAGCAAAACAAGCCTTCAATCTGTAGAAGAAGCCCAATGTGAATTTAAGCTTTTTCCACATAGAATCAATATGACATTTAAAATAATGAATTTAAAATGATTGAGGAACACTGACTAAACTTTAAAGTCTAAAGCATATATTTTCATGCTATCAAACTATACTTCACTGCTCTTTCACTTGCATACCTTCAGTCTATGACGCCTTCTGGCCTCTCATCCCTTTCCCCACTCCACCTTGGACCTACATACCTGCTAGCCCAGCCCATAGAGCAAACGGAGCCATGTAGGACATTGTGTGCACTTGTACAAGGAAACAATGTCTCTTGACTAAATATGGTCACATCTGATAGGTGTACAGTATGGGTGTTTGTTGATATACAAAATACACTCGGTTGGCACGTGATGGCTGACATATCCTACAATCTTCTTTGACTGCTTTTGTTTCAGTTTGTATTAATCGTCACTGCATATGTATGACTAAATATTATATTACATCTTATCTTTCCTCTTCTGTGCAGGGAGCAATATTCCTCTTCTTTGCAGGCAGAACTGAAGAGATCAAAGGCAATATAGATGAAGTAAGATTCACAGCATACAGTATATCTATATTAAATAAACCCAGAAATGGAAGAGTGTGTGCCAGTGCTTGTGGGTGTATGTGCGTGAGTATATATATATTATATAAATGTTGCTGCGCCACCAGGCAGTGGCGCTGTTTGAGGACGGCTGCAAGGCTCAGCAGTCATGGAAGGAGTTCCACCACATGTGCTACTGGGAGCTGATGTGGTGCTTCACCTACAAGCAAGTGTGGAAGATGGCCTACTTCTACGCAGACCTCCTGAGCCAGGAAAGCCGCTGGTCCAAGGTACAGAGGACACCCCATTATTAAAAGCTACAATCATACCAGCTCAGTGGCCTTGTGGTTAGAGTGTCCACCCTGAGACTGGGAGGCTGGGGTTGGCGCCCCGGCCGGGTCATGCCAAAGACTCATGACACCCAATACCTCCCTGCTTGGCACTCAGCATCAAGGGTTGGATTGGGGCCCCAGGCTAACTGCCTGGGCACCGGAGCAGCCGCCCTGACGGCATGTCGCGGGTTCGATTCCCGGTCCCGGTCCCGGAGGACTTTGCCGCGTGTCTTCCCCCGTCTCTCTCCCTCTTTCCTGTCTAGCTCATGGTCTTGTCCACAGTAACAGTTTTTGTATTGAGTTGTGCTTTTGTTTGAAATGTACCCATTCTGCATAAAAATGAATGCAACAACTCATTCCAAATACTGGATTTGAAAACAAAATCACTACCAAAACACTAGTACTCTCGACTCGAGTAACTACCCATCTGTTTACTTTGTCAAATAGAAACTGTGATATTTGTACACACTTCTATTAGGTCACCTTCAGACCAGAAGCTTTACTGCTTTACTGCGATTAAAACGAAGCCTGCTGCGTATTGTCGGAAAGTACGCTTTGTTTGGAAGGTGTGAAGGCTCATTCAAATCCTGATGCGCATCAAAGAAACGCATTCTACTCCTCCAAAAAACGGGGGTTTCGCTTCGCTTCTAATCGCACTTGATTTTGATTCTGTGCAGGTGGGAATGCAATCCACAGCAAATAAAGGAAATGAAGCAAATTCTGTGGCCATGAATGAGGAGTAAAGTTGGAGACGGAGAAGGGATATTTTACGCAGCGCTATTGTCCCGTATAGCTAATGGCATATGCATAGTAGCATACTCATTTTATACAGATCGTAAACAAATTAATTCATTATTTTTGCGCTCCCGTACGCGTCTCCAATGCGCCTCGGCAACGTGCCCAAACAGTCACAGTCAGTGCGAGTGCACGCACACACACACGGCGGGTTCTCCGGTATTCCAGTCAGTCAGTCAATCAGTCAGTCAGTCAGTCCACGACGGCCACGGCGACGAGACGACACACATGCTTCCACGTTATACCCTCGAGTCCTAACTATTTCCAGAAGCATAATTTTAACACCATAGATTTCACTGTATAGTGTATGAATTTAACACATTGATGAAGTTCTCTCTCTTAAATATGCAGTAATTGCTACTTCTCCGCCCATTCGCATCGAGTCTACCGAAGTATTAGGTGGGAAGGCGACCTTAGTCAACCCTGCTTCACAACAACAATGCTGCTGTAAGACATAGCTGCAAAAAAAAGTACAAATTCCACATTCTCTTGAATATACATTTCCGGGTTGCTGAGGTGTATTCACATCGGGTACGCGTGACCCAATTTCTTCTTTGGAGTAATTCTATTCGTTATTAAGTCAATGCAGTTGTCCTGATAGAGGGAATCCTGTCTGTTCCTATTCACCGGTTTGCCACAGAAGCTTGCAGCAAAAAATAAATACACATGGAACAGATCCTCACACATTGTAAACACATCGGGTGGCCTAGACTAGAGCAGTAATGTTGAGTCCTTGCTCCTTGGATAAATGAAAAACAGAAAAAACTACCAAATCCTGGCACTGTGTATTTAATTAGTGTGCTATAATCTCCAATGAAGTAAAACAAAATGTTTGTCTGTCAGGCCATGTATATATACATGAAGGCTGCTTGCCTCAGCATGCTGCCGAAGGAAGAGGCCAGGCCTTTCGGGGAAGATGAAGTGGAACTCTTCCGGTGAGTGCACAGATGACCAATCTACGATAGTTGAAAGTCTTATTTTTTTAACAATTATTTAACCATCCTTTGCTTGTTGATTTTGTCTTTAAATGAATGGCGTGGGCCTTCAGACAGGTGCCCACCTTCAAGCAGAAGATAGCAGGAAAGTCTCCACCAACTGAGAAATTTGCTATCCGCAAGGCCAGGCGTTACAAGGCCTCCCATCCAGTCAGGCTACCAGTGCCGGTTTTGGTAAGCAGACAGACGGTCACTCTTTCTCTCTCTGTGCAATAGTAATAGTGACTAACAGTATTTCCACCTATACTGTACTCTTGTAGGAGATGATGTACATGTGGAATGGCTTCACCGTGATCAGCAAGCAGCCAGAGTTGACAGATGGGATGATGCAGACATTACTGGAGGCAGAGCGCACCCTGCTGGAAACTCCTGGTAAAGTCTAATGGGGAACTAATAATAACAAATGGCTATAATCAGATGCTCTGTGATGTACACATAATTATGTGTGGTTGGTGAGGGGCAATCATGTGGTTGTAGGAGTTTAAGGTTAATATGTATGTTTGTAAATACATGGAAGTAATATTGATCTTCTTTATGATTGTGTAAAATATATAATTCATGTTGAAAATCTGAAACGTTTCATGGTCGTGCAGCAATGCATAAATTGGCCATATTGGTTATAGTCCTTTTACTCTGCAGAAAATGAATTTTCGGTGGATGACCGTTGTCTGATCTACCTACTGAAGGGTTTGTGTCTGAAGAATCAGCATCAAGTCCAGGCCGCTGAGGAATGTTTTAACAAGGTTTATGGCTGGTGAGCTGGTGGGGAATCCATTTACATTTTAAATGAATGTTTCATTACAGTGCCTTCAAAAGAAAAGTAGCTCAAACAGTGCTTTCAAAAGAAAGTAGCTCAAACAGTCAAAAATCCAGTCATTTTCAAATGTTGATCAGTGATGTTGAGTGACAAAAGCTGAACAATCTGGCTGCCAGCAGCGCCATTATTTTACATGTAGCTCAAATATGATTGTTGCAAACTGTGGTTGGAGATAGTAGACTGCACTGTGAGAGATCTTCAAATTCAACCTTTATTCACACATAACCTACATTTCACTTTAAGCAACTACCCAGTATTCAAAAAATATCTTTAAGCTTCAAACATCCTTTATCTTGGGTTAAAACATAATTTGCTATGGCTTCATAAATATGAATGCTTGTGCTTTTAAGGATGCAGTTCTCTGTGGGCTGTAGTATCAACAAAGTGCAATGTTTACAAAAATAAAAAGTCACCCATCAAGTCATAGTTGAAGTTAAGGTAAGGTAAAGCTTTACTGTCCCTGAGGGCCTATACAGACAGTAGTTCAACACAAATGCATACAATATCACACACA
>OOFJ01142701.1:0-10133 GCA_900323375.1 Benthosema glaciale
CCCCCCCCTCCCGCGACGCACGTCCCCACACAGGGACTCCGAGTCTGCACGTCCCCACACAGGGACATCAGCCGAGATGCGCGACGCACGTCCCCACACAGGGACTCCGAGTCGCACGTCCCCACACAGGGACATCAGCCGAGATACGAGTCGCACGTCCCCACACAGGGACATCAGCCGAGATACGCGACGCACGGCCGTACTGTTTTTTTAGTTTGCTTACCTTTTTTTGATGATTTGATAAATTGCTATTGTTTTTTTTATGTCATGATTATGAACTGAATACCCAGGACCTGAATGGAAACAAGACCGCAAGGACTTTTTTCGGTGTTCCCTTTGGCTGTTGTGTTTGACTGTACCCTGTACTGATTTCATTCGTGTCTGACTGTATGCTGTACTAATTTCATTTCTGCCAATAAAGTATTCATTCATTCATTCATTCATTCTAATATAATTATATAGGACTGTATAGACTAATTTATGTTTTTAGCGAGAGAAAAAAGGCTTATAGTGTTAAAATAAGGCATTTTCGACTGAAAAAGGTGTCAGCGGTTCTTCGGAGCAACGTGCCGCACGGCACTTTCCTTAGAAGCATGAATTAGGCGTAAGCCCGTACTGTACCTACAGAACCACAATCAGCTCACCTGCCAGACAAATAGAAAAGGTTCCCCCGTGCAGCTCACTTCCTTGCACCTTTCTCTCAGTGTCAAGTCATGAGAGTGGTTTCCTTCAAGTAACCACTTAACACATTTTGACCCGAGGCAGATTCTGAAACGCCAGTTTTCTGAAAAACTTATTTATAAAAAAAATGATAAAAAAAGATTATGTTGCTAGATAGCAACAAGAATCCCAAAAAGGGTTCCCTTTCTTGAAAGGTTAAAAAAAACCCCAAAGGGATTCCCGTAAACAAACCCTGTATACTTCATTGACCGGGGTTCCCCATGCAGGGTCTATACTCCCTTTCCCCTTCTGTACCAAATCTCTTTGCAGAACTTTTTTTTTTGCTGAATGTTCCTCCATATAATGACATGACCCAAAATAGGGAGCGACGCTAGCGTGCATGTTCTCCTTCTCTCTCCTTATCTACCTGAGCCATCTGAAGGAGCGTCTCCAACCACTTGACTACTGAGAGTGGACAGGACACAAACACTTAACAACCCATGCAACTCTCACTCGGGCTTTGCAATTAGTCAGTCGCTCGGTCAGCCGGTCAGTCAATAAATCAGCCAGCCAGTTGGTCAATGTGTCAGCAAGCCAAAAATATGTCACCGAGTGAACTAGTAGAGCCAGAATAATTTATCCGACATAATTTACCTTATTTTTACGGTATCTGCAAATATGCAAGCCGATGTGTCCTGATTTTGAATCGCTTTCACGCTCTTTTGGTCAAACCTGGTAGGCTGGGTGAAAAATGTCAAAAGTTTATTTTATTTATTACATTTATATGAGATCAAAATATCAAAAAAGATCACAACTCGCCTCATAGAGAAGCCTTTAAAACGAGGAGATGAAGGAACATCCCACCTGTAGGCCATGTGCTGTGCACCTTGATTTACTGGCAGGCAGGAGGCTCTGAGTTGTAGTTATTTGGTTAGGAGACACACAACCCCACAGACAACCTGAGCTCTCTGACACACGTTGCCCTTTCTCCCCTTAAACCGACAGGCTTTTAAATTAACCTCACAGCAAAATCTGTAGTGTTCGTTGTGTGTGGTGTGCGGGAAATTGGTGCTTTCTCTCCTATACGGTGCCAGACTAAACTGGGAAAGCAGAACGCAATGAAAGCCAGTCCACTGACAGCCGCCTAATCATTACACACACTTTAAAGCAGACAGTCCGATAAGAGAGTTGAATGGCCACGGGTTACTCTGCCCTAACATGACGTATGTACGACGTGTGTGCGCACACGCACGCACGCACGCACGCGCACAGACATACATCAGCGTGTTGACAGGTCGAGATAAGAGCAGCAACTGCGGTGGAATCGCAGGAAACAGACAATAAAGATAAAGGGGGGAGAGAGAGAGTGAAGCGGGCTGTATTCTATTGATCGTTATACCACTCAAAGTATAAACAGCTGTCTCAAATGGTTCAGTCCTCTATATACACTTCTCCAAAATCATATAAACGGCTAATTTTAAGGGACGTAAAGAGGGGCCGAAGATAATGTGAATAGAAACTCTATTACATTACCGGTTTACGGCGGGTTTTCCAGCCCGAGGCCACCTGCAGTGTGTGGTTCCCACTTCCCACAGAGGGCTCCGTGTCTCCGAGACGCAGGCGCTGAAACCGAGTGGGGAGCCACAAGCGTATCCATGCACTGCGTGGGTCAAACTACTGCAGCTATATCCAATGTTTCAGCTGAAAGATCAGATTAAAAACTTAGGCTCAATAATAACAAGAAATCGTCACGCTGTCATTCATGTTTGGATTACTAGGACTATTAGCCTAATTTATTTTACACAATTGCACCATTGTGGATATCATTAAATCAAAAAAACGGAGAAAGCTAAACTATCCGTTTAAGAAAGGTTTAAATATTTACAACTCGGTCCGACCGCTCGGTCGTTCGACCCTTTAAGCAGTGGTGGAAAGTAACTGTACTTAAGTAAAGTTTTGAGGTATTTGTACTTGACTCGAGTATTTCCAATTTCCAATACTTTTCCTTCTACTCCAATACATCTCGGATCCTACTTTTACTCCACTACATTTATTCGAAAACTTTGGCTACTAGTTACTTTGTAGATTTTCATTTTGATTACAAAACATATATTAACGACTTCAACCCTATATACACATATTTTGAAAATAGCTGATCTACAATCTGACAATGTGTCGCAATCTACTATTATCAAAAGATGTTTATAACATTTGAAAACTTGAAATGGGAGATTCTGCATAATGAGTACTTTTACTTTTGGAACGTGGTACTACTCGACGGCAATACTTTTGCATTTCACTCGCAACAGCTCTACACTGCCGTCATGATACTTACTCAATACTCAAGTACAAAACGCGAGTAGTCTTCCCACCACCGCTGCCGCCGCTCGGTCGGTCTGTTCTATACCCTTAAGTTTAGTGAATAGCATCCATATACAGATGGCGTCATTTTGGCCCGCGGGCTGAAGAACCTTGACGACAGCGCGGGTCCGAAACAACAGGCCTAACCACTAAGTACACTCACAGACCACAAGCGACATCATTCAGCCGTCTGCCTTTGAAGGCTTTCACAGCGACAAGTGACACGGCACAGAGAGGTAGGGGAGGGGAGGGGAGGGGAGGGGGACCGGGCCCTATAGCCTGCCCTACAGGATCAGAGGAGATTATGCTCCGCCACGGAATACGCATGATAATAACACACGACGCATTATGATTTGACTAACATACTGTATTTGCAGTGGTGGAAAAAGTATATTCACATCTGTTACTTAAGTAGGCTACTACAGAACTATACACTGTACTTGAGTAAAAGTACAAAAGTATTGGCATCAAAAAAATGCACTTAAAGTACCAAAAGTATAAAGTACTGATTGTGCAAACTCATTTCAGTATTTCAGTATTCAAACAAAAGTGCACAGAGAGAGCCGCACACCGTCTGCACTTGCAAGATGAACACTTTATAAAGGCAACGTTTCGGTCAGAGACCTTCTTCAGGCATCTCTAACAGGTGTGCATAAGACTTTTTATACATTTGAATACTAGCAACAAGCCTAGTATTCAAATGTATTAAAAGGTTTTTCGAAGATAGCAGATCTCCAAGCTCACTTCCATTTTCAAATGGCTGAAATGTAGGGCTGATGTGGTTATAGTGCGTGTTTTGGAATAATCACCATCTACAAAGTAACTAGTATTACTACAAACTATGTAATGGAAATTGGACATACTCTAGTAAAGTAAAATAAATACCTCAACATTGTACTAAAGTGCTGTACTTAAGTAAATGTACTTAAAGTAGTGTTTATACCACTGCATATATATTACCTTGGCAAAAGTATTAAGCTTATAAAAAGGGTATGCTTTGGCCCAGAGGTACAAATGGATAAATCTATACCGAATATTTGAGTGTGCGTGTCTGTGTGTATATGGCAATGGAAAGTTCTGTTCTGTATTAGAGTAACATCATTTACTGTATAATACATTTTGTATGGCTCACTATTAGCGGACACACCTCTATGACATACGTAAAAATTAATACATCAAAGTGGATCAAAAGGGAAAGGCTCTGGAATAACTGTTATTCAACATTGATTTGGAGTCTGACAGACTGGGGGTTTGGGTGGGAAATGAGTTAGGGGCTTGGATTGGGGAGGCGGAGGCAATTGGAAAATGATTACATTCCTGAAGCATGTGTGTTCGATGGACCCCCCAGTCTGCCAGGAAGTGTGACAGACGTTTTGGGATGGCGTTCAAAGCGCCGCATTAATCAGAAACAGCCAATTAGGATTATCCTTCCTTATTTGATCATTTGGTAAACATGCACAACCCCGGCCCTGGCACACGCTCGTACACTGCACACATACGCATGCACGCACGCACGCACGCGCACACGCACACAAACCTACGACCCACTTGATCTAATTCCGCGAATCAATTTCAAGGACACAAGGTGATGTGGAGAGCTCAGGAGGAGTCTCGGATATTAATACCAGATTTTCAACAAAATGTCTCTTGTTGTACATGTACAATACATCTTCAGGATGAGAATTGTCAATAGTTGGGGTGTCTTTACAGCGTTTTTCCTTTTGTTTGTGTGAGCTTGTGACTTCACATGGACCCAAGTAAGTTGTGTCTCTCTATGCTTCACACAGCTTCACCTGTCTGTCACCTCAACACACTCTCTCCTTTTCCAGCTCTCGTCGTAGTTGCCACCACCAGCACCGCTGTGTCATGTTCTCACCTGTGTGTGTACTCTCTTTAAACGTATCCCTGTTTGTGTGTCTTCCCATGTATGTGTGTGTGTGTGTGTGTTGTGTGTGTGTGTGTGTGTGTTTGTGTCACCAGCACTCACTATGCCTCTCTCTCTGTCTTCCTGTTTCCTCACAGCATGTGATTGCCATCCCGTGGGCGCCGCTGGCAAAACCTGTAACCACACCACGGGCCAATGTCCTTGTAAAGACGGCGTGACCGGTATCACGTGCAACCGCTGCGCTAAAGGCTACCAGCAGAGCCGCTCGCCCATTGCCCCCTGCATAAGTACGTGGAAGCATGTCTTTGTCCATGCTATTATATCATCATATAAATAGGGCTGTCACGATTGAAAATTTTAAGCTGACGACTAATATTGTCATTTGCGATTTAATTCTGTGTGGTTTTCTTTTTTGCATTTAACATTGGAACGTTACGATTTGTGTTTATTTTTTGCCTTCTAGGCTTCATAATCACAAATTGCGCAGGGCAGACGTGACAAATGACTTAAATAAACAAAGAAATCACTGACACGTTTAATCGAGAAATAGTTGATCTACAAGCTTATAACATGTCACTTCGTAATGTGTCGTAAGCTTGTAGATCAGCTATTTCCACCATCTTTGAAAAATGCCTGAAAATGTCAACATGTCAACATGGAAATGATTGACCATTATGCAAAAAAAATGCGATTATGTCAAATAATTGCGATTAACATGAATTATGTAATAATTGTGACAGGCCTATACAGATATATAAACTGTACTCATCTGATACCCCCAACAAAATATTATCTGGGATAAGGTCACTTTCTTACACAAGCACACATACACACACACACACACACACACACACACACACACACACACACACACACACACACTCAGAATTGCCTCTTAGACAAAACATGGCCAAATATACACTGCACACGGGTGTGCATCTGTTCTTCTCCATTGCTTTTCCTTCAGACAAGCGCTTATATAGCGTCTGACTGTGCAGTCTGACCAGTAAATGTATATCTTAGACAAACACACCATTTAATTGAGCGCCCCCCCAGGGTTCCACTCTGCCACGGATTTCTCAATTTGTCGACAGGTTCAAGCCCCATAAATCTACAGAGTAAAGCCTGTGCCCAGAACACTGTTCGCACCCATCACCTCTAAACCCTGACGGATCTCGCATTAAACCACATGAAGCTTAGGTTGCACTGTGTAACTCGCTTTTCCTCAAGGTACGTTTCCCACCATCAGTTTAGAAGTCAAGCAACCCTCAGAACTGCAGTAAAAAATAAAATAAAAATCACCTATAGACCCTTTTTGTGGGTCCATTTGGTTTGCACAATTACAGTGCCTGAAGACAGGAGCTGAACTAAAGCATTCAAGATTTAAGATTCTTCTGGTAGCAGTATACAAGCAGAGTGGAACGAGTAGTTTATATGCCAATGGCGACTGCAGAACCATGAACCGCAAAGCCTGGACTTTAATTGGCTCTTTGTTGCCTTTCTCAAAACAACATCGTCTTAATTGCTGCTTTTGTCAATATATAATTAGATGCCGGGGATTAAAAGCCCATCTTTTATAGGCTCGGCTGGATTCCAACGAAGGGATGAATTAAATATACTTACTGGATATTGGATATCTTTGATTTCCCTGGGAAAGTCACATAAGAACGGAGGTGTTGCACACGCAGAGATCCCTGAGAGATGATCAAGTCGCTGGAGTTCCTCTCAGTATTACTCGGTAATCTTCTGTTTTTTAACAGCCTCCCTCCAAACGGGCCTTGCCAATTGGAATTCTGACAAAGAGTCATGTTATACCTCTGACTTCATATATATATACAGTACCTTCCAGCATTGTGTGAGCCGTAAATCCATTATTATCCATCATTATTGGAACTAGCACACGCGGATGCCGAACACTGTAGAAGATGGACGGAATGGTTGACGATGACATTGAAAAATCAGACTTCAGTGAGGCCTCAGACACCATTGTTTTGGCAGCAATGGGCTCTATGCACACAGAATAACGCTTCCTACTTCCGGGCCCTACTTCCCTACTTCCATCACCGATGATACTTAATTAAAGCTGTTTCATTGAAAACTGTTCCATTTAGTGTACAGTGGTTCTCAAACTTTTACATTTCAATGACCCCAAAACTCTGAGAGTGTACAAACTCACCATTTGTACACCTGACTCTGTTTGACTAGAATGGAACAGAGCCTTCATTAGTATCAGCAGCAGTAACACCTGTGAAGGAAGTAAGTAGAGAAGGGGCCCAAGTTCTTTCCAAAATGGCGTGTGTGCCCATTGTTATTCTTGTCATTACGCAGACCAGTTCTTCATGTGAAAAAGCCTGATTCCATCCACAATCAATGGGGCACGCGTGTGATTACGGCTCGGGAGGATTTCGATCCATGGTGGATGAATTACATACATTGCTGATATGTTCAGGATGGAACTATAAAGGAGGCCTTTTCCCAAACTGGCCCGAAATAGGCAGATTCATTTTTGATCAAAAAGACTTGATTCTTTCTTTCTGCCTTAACATGCAAACTCTTCGAGCAAAACCTTCACAACTTCGCCAAGCTTTTTTCCTCAGTGTCGTGCACCTCTTTTCACGTGTATGTGGTGTCTCTTTGGTATGTCTTTGTGTTGCCGTCTTTTGTCCTGGCTTTACCCCCTCGCCGCGCTGGACAAAACCCTTCTGGTGGGGCTCTTATCTCCCCCGTCTATAGTAACAAAAAAATGCATTGTGTGTTTTGTATCTTCTGTTGCCGCCATGCTCCTTTGGAGATAAGAGGAGGAATATCTTCGTGCATGGCTTCTCTTAGTGTCAACTTCCTACCAGCGTGCGACTTCAACACAGGGTATGAAGGAGGGCTGAGAGAATCAAGTCTTGGGACATCAAAACCGCAGACGTTTTTCTTTTCTCGCAATAACAGGTGTACGCAGTGTGAAATATAAATATATGTATGAATGAAACGGTTACATATTTCACACCACTTTGCCCTCAGATCTTACATTGCCCTTTTGATTTTTTTTTATTATTATCTCCCAGATATATCTCCACCTAGGAGAATAAAGACCCTGTTGTATAGCCGCGAGAGACATTGTGGCAGACTCACAGACAACCAGAAAATACTTTATATATTAACACAAAAAAGCTTGTCTGCTGGAAAAACAAAAACAATTCACCTGCAGCACATGGCCCGAAAAAAAACCATTCCCTTTCATACACCTATTTCCTTTTATTTCAAATTGCATGTAGGCCTCATACGGTACGTTTATATCAAGATTTGTCTTCTACGTGGCGATTTTGATGTGGCTGTTCATTCACTGCAATAATAGTTTACTGACTTGGGTTTGTCTGTTGTATTGTTTTCCAATGAGAGCAGAGATTCCAGTCGCTCCTCCTACGACCACAGCTAGCAGTACGGAGGAACCTTCTGGTGAGTACCACAGCTATATCTACCTCAGTACCACAGCTATACAGTATCTACCTCATATGTTCATGTCAGATTTGCAGTGGTGGAAAAAAAAGTACTTGATTGTTTTACTTAAGTACAAGTATCAATACTGCAATGTAGAACTACTCTGTGTCTGTTTAGTAAAAGTCCAGAATTCAAAATTTACTTGAGTAAAAAGTATAACAGTATTGGCATCAAAATGTACTTACAAGAGTAAAAGTACTCTTTATGCATAATATCTCATTTAAAATTTTAAAATGTTTAAAAATCTTTTGAAAATAGCAGATCTACAAGCTCATAATGCGTCGCATTGCAGTAGAAGTAAAAGTGGGCTACTGGAAATTGGAAATACTCCAAGTAAAGGACAAATACCTCAAAATTGCACTTAAGTACAGTACTTACGTAAATGTGCTTAGTTACTTTCCACCACTGTAATATTCATGTAATATTTGTGCCCACTAAATATCAGATTGTGGCGCTAGTTAGTTCCAATCAGAGGCGTGTGTGCTGGTTCTTAATCAGCGATGCATACTGGCTGATGCGCATCACGTCTCCAGGCAAAAAAGATATGGAGGAAATCTGTACAGTATTCATAAGTTTGGGCTCATGGGAAGTTCTCCCACAGATCTTTGGTGTTAAGATGTGAGTGAGTGAGTGCACAGTAAATTGGATCCCTCTAGCCTTCCCCCTTCTTATTAGGAGTTCATGAATATGAAATCAATTAGCGGCGGCCCTGGAATATAAGCCTCCTTTAATCTCTCATACTTGGGCCAATTAATTTGTCTAACTGTAGCGCAGTGGGGTGTTTGTGTAGACCACAGCATGGGGGCCTGCTTTACTTGGATTACATCTCCTCCTGTCTGTCTGTCTGTATGTCTGTCTGTATGTCTCTTCTCTGGTGCAAAGTGGGGCATTTCTATACTGCAAGTTGTATTTATTCGGCATTTGAGCCCCGTACCACCATTCGATCATATTTAGCCTCTCAGACCCCAAAAACTTAGAATATGTTGTTATCGTTGAATGAGGTTTTGAACATAAATCTGGGCTGTATTGATGTCACGTGGTACGATTAGCAGAGATAACTGGCAAATGTTAACAATTATTCTAATCTACATTCTCTAATCATGTAGACAATCATTTATGTTTGTCTGTTTGGATTTGGTTTCATTTTACGCTCTCAAAAGTGAATGACCTATAAGGGTCCATTTGGTTAGCAAATCTCCATAATTTAGCATGGCGACCACCTGGAACCACCTTTAAAGTCACTATCAGTTATATAGATTTAGACATGCTGTTTATGACAAAAACAAAAACACATCAGAAATGCAGCTTTGTTTCCCAAAGACGTAGTGGGATATTTCAATTTGGTCACCAATATAATAAAATCATTTGCATTTTGCATATTTATCTGTGGCCAGTCCAGGCCTGGTTCTGGATAAGTATATCATCTGAATAGCATCTGCTAAGTAAAGCAAGCATTTTGTTACTTACAGTATGCCTTTTACAAACACATAAGTGTGAATTAGGATGTTCTGTGCTTAGGCAAGTAAAGAGAGTGTTGGGAATTGGGTCATCATAAGAGAATGGGTCCCCCTGAAAAATGTTTTGGGCACCACTGGTCTGAGTGACTCCTCAAATTCCACTGGAATGCACAAACATGGGTTGCATACTTGCTCCTTTGGCCTCACGGTGGAAAAAGTTAAGTCATCTCAAGCTCGCTGGTAGCTGCTCTACTCTGCGCCTTCCAAGTAAACACGGGGGG
>OOFJ01142705.1:3639-14770 GCA_900323375.1 Benthosema glaciale
ATCTGGTTAATCACTTTGTCCACATTATGTTCTGGATGTTATTTTAGGTAGCGGGGGAAGCCCACCCTCCTGAGAGAACTCATTTTGCCCGCTCGTATATCCGCCATCTTGTTATTTCAGTGGCGATGACCCACTTTTCATTGTTTTAAGTACTCTATTTACGTGTGTGTGTGTGTGTGTGTGTGTGTGTGTGTGAGTGTGTGAGTGTGTGAGTGTGTGAGTGTGTGAGTGTGTGAGAGAGAGAGGCCATTTTTAGATTATGGCAGATCCTAAAGAGCAGGATCTCGGCTCACTTTAGCCCTGGTCAGGACCATGAATAAAATAAGGGCACTTTAAAATAAGTGCACTGAAGTCTTACCAGGTTGAGGTTATCAATATCAATCCCTTTGTTTGGCTCCTATGGATTTGTTGTACCATGAGCCATGCATCTCACTACCACAATGCTATATCTGCCCATGCCATCTCCCATGTGACAGTCTGTCTCTTTGTCTGTCTGTCTGCCTCACTTGTTTGTGCCAACTAAATCTTGTAAATTGCACAGGATCTGTGACTTATGCTTGAGTTATACGTAGTTAAACTTCACGTCACGGCTACGCAGTCGCACACTGAGAATAGCCCATCTACAAGCTCAGAACGCATTGCACTGAGACATGTTGAGCTTGTAGATCAATCCTCTATTTTTGTGTGATACCAGTCTGCAACTGAGCATACATCTAAATAAACACTTTGATACTGGATTCCACTGCAGGGCTTTTTAGATTGGAATGTGTGTGTTGTTCAATGCTTTTTAGTTTTGATAGAACTACACAAAAATGCCTTTGGATTCAATATGTTGATATTAAAGCTAAACCCTATGTCCCCTGCCCAGGTAGCAACGTGTACTGTTGTGGCTTTGTCGATGTATTGTTGTTGTTCTCACCGCTCATTGTGCATGCAGTGCTGATGTCAGGCTTTGTATGCAGGGAAGCCATGATGCATGGAGTGAGGTTCATGTCAGGGTGTTTTGAGGCCTGCTGTAGCCATGACAATAGAGTTGACAATTTTGGTGGGCTGCGAGGGAGGGGGAAGTGCAGGTTTGTTGTCAGCAATGTTCTCGCTCTCGCTTTGCATGGCAGCGTTCAAGTGGGATTAGAATAGGGATGAACTTTGTTGTAATGATTTTGTTTTCTTTTTGTAATGAGCCAAGTCTTCTTTCACCAATCAGGTCAGAGTCCTAAAATTATAAGAGCAAAAGTTGTCGGATTAGAGCGAACGGACTCTCAGACGATAGGGGAATTCCCCAGACGACGCAAGGGTAGGTACCCCCGAACTACCTCCAAAATGGCATTGTGCACAACACAACTCTTCATTCTTCTGACTTTGTCCAATTCAACACAACCTTAATATGCATGCTGGAAATTATGCACTGTGGGAGAGCCCTCTTAATTTCTGAGGGATTGTTCTATCCTAAGGGAACTCAACACACCGAAAGAGAACACAACCTTATGCATGCTGGAAGTGGTGCACTGTGTGGGATAACCCTCTTAATTTCTCAGAGCTATGTCTAAAATGAACTAAACAACATGAAAACAATCAGAGGTCAATTCAAGCCGAGTTGAGTCTTTGAGGTTTTTTTTTTTACACTTGGAATAAATTTACTTACTGTATATTTTGTAGGATCTGGAACTGGAACCTACTGTAGGCATCTGAAAAGATCATCAATAATGTTATTACCCACTTGGTTTGGAAATCACCCAAGGTTCAGTATGTTTGATTCTGGACGGTATTTACAGGATAGAAAGAAATGTGAGCTTCTCAAAATTATTAGCTTGCTTTTGAAACAGTTTGAAGTCACTCTCCAGTCTTCTGGGGCGCGCTGGTAGATGGCCGGATAGTGCAACGTCAACCATAGAATAGCAACTTCCCCAGTTCGATTCCGACTGGAGACGAGTGTTCTTCTCCATATCTCTGAACTCCGTCTAGTCTATACTGTCCTTTTCAAAGCAAAAACTGAATATAATAATTATTCTGTATGTAACTGCTCTCATAAAAACTAATAGTCAGAACATTTATTTATTAACATTTTCTGAGCAAATTTCTCTAACCATATTGTGTTTGCGGTCTGCATTTGGCTTTCTGCTCCAAATCGAAAGCAGACCTTCACTACTAATGTGATGGAAGGCTTCCGGGCAGCAGGTGTATCTCCAGGAGGAAATTGAACAATGATATCATCTAATGAAAGATGATACACACTGATGCATGCCTGCACGCACACATGCATGCACGCACGCACGCACACACACACAAAGCATACCCTTTCTTCCTCACTCCTCCTTTTATCAACATTTTTGGTCACCCCTAATTTGATTCACTTTATTAGAAAAAATATATTCTTTGTGTTTTACTGTATTCTCACTGCATTGCGTTGTTGACCCTTTACTCCTGTTAGGAAAAAGTCCTGTTCCTTGCTAGACATTTTGTATGCAGCAAATAGTGTGTCTTTCTTTGCCAGACTGAAGCTTTGCTGTATGAACAGTGGACGTGGGTTGTCAGATTGGGCCCTGATAACCACAATGTAACATTGGCTGATGTTCTATCACTCTTATTTCAGCGAAGACGAGACGTCTGAGTCGTTGGCCAAAATTGAATTAGATTCAATACTATACAGTACTATAAAATGGCTGCATCACTTAAATGTGTTATACATTTATGTTAAAGTACAAGGAAACTTTGGTAGAGCTTTGGGTTTGTTAGTGTAGTTAGTTACCTTGCCATTGATTAGAAATCGATGATTCAAAATTTGCTCCTCATTGACTTACATCATACAGGGAAACAGCTCTCAAAGCCACTCTTTCAGCCTGTATACATACAAAGCTTATTCTGCCATTATAGAAGCATCATAATGTTTTTTTTTCTTTTTTTTCTTTTTTACTTTATTTTGATTTTGCTATTTGTATTTGGAAGGAAGTTTAAATTTGTATAAAAACATGTTGGCAAGGTAATTACACACAACCCAAACCTTTACCAAGGTGTTTGAGCAGTCATGGCCAAAAAAATATAAAATAAAAGAATTATAAAGAAAACTCTTATAGTGTAGATACTCATAGTCATAGTGATTGCATCATTATTTCTTGGATCTTTGCAGCAAGGATTGACATATGTGTGGATATGTGCATGCTTTTCCTACAGCAAAACCTGCACCTTTGGAGATCAAGCCACTGCCAGAGTGGGAGGAACCTTGTGCACCTGTGCGCTCCCCTGTCACGCGCTCCTTCGCTCGGGAGTAAGTTTCCCAATCGCACACTGCATCAAATAGTTTTACATATGGCCTATAAGTTTACGCAGTAGATCCAGCTTAATAAAAGTAGTAGATACTAACCCTCCATGCATTACAGTAGTGACTTCATGACCTGTCAATGTCGCACTGTTCCTAGAAATATGTCCATTGCTCTCGTCTCAGTAGCTCCAGCATAATGCATTTTATGATTTGTTGGCTTGTCAAGGATGAGGTTTGTTTCTGTGCTTTTTATAGCTGCCGGGACTCACCTGGCTGCAAAGGGGCAATAGCAGTGTCTGTCGGTGTTGTGTTTTATTATGTGATTGCAAGAGATTGCGTGCGTGCGTGCGTGTATTTGCATCCGTGTGCATGCACACGCACTGAAGTGCTGGGAGATGTGGGTTTGTAAACCTTGTGAATGCTGCTCAGTCCCTCTAGGTTCCCCATGCCTCCAAGACCCCCGTCAGTGCATAGCACGGCCTCCAGCACAGACTCCGAGGAATGTGATGAGAATTATGTAGCCATGCTCTCTAATACAGACGAACCAGTATGTAACACCCAATGTTATTCATCTAATATAAGAAGTTGCATGATTACAATTTATTTTTACGACATTTTGTAGTCAGGGTAAAATAAAATAAAACGTTTAGCTGCTCAACTTTGTAAATTAAACCCTATTGTTTAATTACTTGTTCATTGTCATAGACAGACCAAAGGTTTTAAATGGTTTGGTTTCAAGCACAGACACTGGCCTTTATCCCAGTATGTCGTATACGGTATGTCCCACGGTCAATGGCCTCCTCTCCTAAGCCCACCATTAATTTAGAGACAAATCAACAGTTGCCGCAGAGGGACTCCTCAACACTTACTCTCTTCCTCCGCTCTTTTACAGCCTCTTCATGTATCGCTGCTTTGCTTTCTACTTTTTCATTTTGCTTCCCCCTGCAGGTACCATATTCTTTGGAAAAAAAGGGTGTTTCTTTTTCTTCCATACATCAATACCCTCATTGTAGTTTTTAAGAACCCCTCTTTATTTGGTTATCTGTTACATATAGAAGTAATCTGGTGATATTTTAGATGGAATTAGTTGGGTACAGGTCTTAGTTGGATGCAACGTCTACAAACAGATTACTGAATGAGGGGCACTTTCTCTTACAATCTGGGTACTTGATTCTACATTTTCTTTGTTTTGACGACCATAAGGGTTTCCTTTTTTCCTAAAATCTGTCTTGATGTCTGTTGACTTCCTGTTCCCTTGCCATGATGTAATTTCCTTTCCTCTAGTCTTTATTCTCTACCACGGCTTTGTCCATCTGTTAATTGTTTCCTTCTCCGAGTTGTTTTCAGATGACCCATTAAGATCTTTTCTTATTTCTATTCCTGGCTGCGTTCTTGTTATCAGTAGCTGCTTTGCTTCTCTCCTTTAACCCTTCTCTACCGCTCGTTTCACTCTTCTCCACTTTCCTCTCCTGCTCACTAGTCCCTCCCCTTCTTTCTATCTACCTGTTGTTTATTTCTGCTGCTAATACTCTGCTCGTTTCCTTTTTCTTTTTCTCTCCGCCCCTGTATTTTCCTTCCCCTGGCTACGTATGTCCATGTCACTGTGTGTGTGTGCAGAGAGGAGTCCTTCTACTGCACTGTCCCCATCACCCCTGTAAAGCGGGAGGTGGAGGAACTAGACCCCATAGAGGAGGTGAGACAGGTTGTCGGGTTTGACATGCATGGGCTGCTGTGCTGGAGCACTAAAGTGTTGATTAAACTTTGAAAGATGATGTACTCACCCCCCCATCCCTACCAAGAAACTGTGAAAATGACCAGTCTCTGGGGAAAAATGGAAAGAGAGATACTAATGCTCTTCACTCAATGCAAATACAAATATTTCTACGTTCATCTGGACGCCATAACAGTGATAGTTTTCAGGGGAGTGCATTTCTCAGCCTTCCTACCCAGAGCACCAAGGGTCAGCCAGTTTCAGATCCACTATCAGTATCTCGGTGGCAAGAACGTGCATGGACTCTTGAGTCTTGACTCTATAGTAGGGTGGGACTGTAATCTATCCTTAACTGCCCTCATTGACTTGTATGCACTGGTTGCAATGATTTTAGATGTAAAGCCAAAACTGTTCTTCCAACTATTTTGTGTTGTAATTCTGTCTTCATTTTAGTTCTAATACTTTAATACTTCCACCCAA
The DNA here is from genome assembly GCA_900323375.1 of Benthosema glaciale. Taxonomy (NCBI): domain Eukaryota; kingdom Metazoa; phylum Chordata; class Actinopteri; order Myctophiformes; family Myctophidae; genus Benthosema; species Benthosema glaciale. The sequence goes on from OOFJ01142705.1 coordinate 9,087, forward strand.
TCATAGTTTAGAATTAACAACCTCTTCTACTGTAGTTGCCGTACTGTATGTTAATTTGTGTGTGCAGTGTATTTTACGTTGATCGTTGCCTACATTCCCCTCTTGCCAATTCAACAATAAGAAGTCTTCTTTTCCTGGATTTGTAGAACATTAAGCTGGGTCCGCCCATGACGGCGGATGGGGGGAGCAGCCCCATGGTAAAACCCAAGGGAGACAAACAGGTGGAGTACCTGGATTTGGACCTTGACCCTGGCAAATCTACCCCACCTAGAAAGGTAGAACACCACTTTAACACTGCATTCATAGAGGTTCCCCATTCACAGACTGGAATACAGACGGCTGTCTCACATGTCGAGAACAGTGTCATATACTGTACATAAACAATCCCTACACAAGAACAGTAAAATCATCCATCCATATTACTCATTACAGTGTTTGTTGTGTTGTTAATAGTAATAGTAGTACATTATACATACAAAATTATAACCAATAATACTGTGCTAGTTCTGTGACACCTGCTGAATCTTAAGGAATTTTAAAGCCCCACCATCGGTTTGTGTTTCTTCCCCTCTAATGCAGATGAAGAGTAATGGAACTGGCATGGCGGCTTCAGATGAACGTGTGGACTATGTAGTGGTGGATCAGCAGCGAACACAGGCCCTGAAAAGCACCAGAGAAGCGTGGAATGACGGACGCCAGTCCACAGAGACGGACACACCCACCAAGGGAGCCAAGTGACCCTTGACCCCACTCAACCTGCCCGTGCTGCTGGGCTTTCAACACTAGCGGAGGTCCTAGTTTCTGGGCTCTGGGGTCAGCCACCAGACCATTAGCTGCTAGAGGGGGCCAGTGGACCTCCACTGAGCTGTCTTTCTTAGTTTACACTGCTATTCAGGCCAAGGACAGTACAGCCCCCCCAGTGGTAGGAAGGGGTGTGGGACCATTTTGGAATAAGCTGCACCCAGTACGGAAGCCAAGAGGGAAGGACAGACCTGGATGGGCCTGGCTTCTGACATCGCATGGAGTAGACTTGTGAACTGCTATGTCACTCTGAACACTCACTGCCTCTGATGTTGGGATTTATTTTTATTCCGAATTTCACCGTTTGGGAGGACAATGGGAACGCACACAAATTCATTGTGTGCATTCTTGAATTACGATGCTGTTGGGATATCACATTGGGGAGAGTGAGTGAAATCACTTGATATAGCATGATCAAAATACGTATCCCAACACTTACTGCCAACCAGTTTGAGGGACCTGGTTATCAAGGGTGCTTTTTCCTCCCCTGTTTGAGTGTTCGTAAGGTTTTCCACGGACACATAGCACCTGAGGTCAATTTTACGATTTCTTCACTGATAATGTCAGGATGTGTGGCTGGAGTTGCCCCCTCCAGCCAACCAGCAGCCTGACTTCTGCTCTCCTAGACAACCAAATACAGCTTTTTTTTCACAGACAAATATTGGATATCCTTTCTTTCAATGAAAAAAGACAATGAAGTCACATTTATGCAAGATGCCACAAGTTGAAGCATTGGATTCACTCAAAGCTTCATAAAAAAAAAATATTTTATTTTCCCCAGCTACTTTTTGTGGAAGTGCTTTAATCTTTGTCAAGAGGAAAAGCAAAGACTGTACAAAAGTGTTATGTATATAAACAGAAAAAAGTGTATTTTATTTGTACGGAATATCAAGAGCGTTTTGACGCGGAAGGCGTGTGGATTCTGCGGGGTGGAATCCAGTGGCCATCTTGTAGGTGGTATCATGACTGGTGATAATTAAAACCGAACATGTAACTGTGAGTAAAAAAAAAAAAGGAAAGCCACTGGCTTTCTATAAGTTATGCAAAGGTATCAAACGTAAGCCTAATTGTTACTTGGTTGCACAATGATCTCACTCACCATAACTTATTTTCAAGCTAATGAGTGAAAATCTGTCAGTTTGGAGAGCAACAAAGTTGTGCAATGAAGTATAAATAAGGCTTTGGGCTAGAGAGAGAGAACAAATGGATAAATGAAATCAGGTACTCTTATGAAATGCATACTAATTCATCTATCTCATTACTAATTTATTTTTCTAGTTATTTCATCAAGTGGGTTGGTTATCGACCAAACTAGCTCAGTGTTCTCAATCTAGATGCAAATGAGTTTTCCAAACCCAAGCAAACACCAACAGTCAATTACTTTCAGAAGGTAATTGATAAGTCTTCACTACATCTCTCTCCTCTTCTGTTTAATTTATTTCAAATGGAGTGACGAACCTTGGGGTAGCCTAAATCACGGCTTTCTTATCTAGTAAACTTGATTCATGTTTTTTGTAGATGGTGAAGAGGTTAGGTTATTCAATAGATCTTTTGCTTTACTAACTTTCAACTTTCACTCATGAAGGCTTGATATAGTTTGTCGTGCGTGTCGTGTGGTGTCATGCAACGGAAATGGACATCTACAAGCTGCGTTTCATTTGAACTTGAAACATCGGCTATTTTCAGTGCACGACACCAGCATGCAACAAAGTATAAAATCTGCTGAAATTAATACTGCATCACAAGATCCTTTTGACAAGGGTCACTCAAGAATTACATATTTCCAACTGCAAAATAGTAGGATATACGTTTTTTTTTTTGACAAAATTTGCCTTACTGTAAGTCCCAAGCATGTGCTACCATAAGAGATAAGTCTTTGCTGTATATATTTTTGCCATCCACTATTCCAGCATGTATCATTTGAACTGAAAACTGTGCCTATTATGCCATCTTCATACTACTTTGTTCTTTCTCCAGTTGCAGTTTTGTTGTTATGAATTGCAAATGAAGCTGATGATGCTTTTATCTTTTTTAGTGAATCTAGAGACAAATGTCAATTTTAAAAGTGAACTAAATAAAATACAACCTTTTAATGCTTGTGTCTTCTTTAGCCTTTTTAGCCCTGCAGCAGGGCTTTATGAATGTTAGTTCCAATTGTCTACCATATCTCAGAGTGACACTACTGGTTGGATTGCCATGGAAGTCACTTAAATGTGACTTAAATGTGTACTTACACTTAAATGATTATTCCTAATGAGCCTCTACTAATTCTGGTGACCCAATGGTCTTTCCTATATCGCCACCATGAGGCAAAAAATGACCACTTGCACATGATGCATGGTGGACCCAGCCTTACCCAGGATGAACCCAAATGACTCATGGCCTTTAGTTTAGTCTAGTCAGGCCACCATTTGCCAGAGATTGCAGCTAGAATACTAAACACATACTTTGCTTTGAATGTAAGGTAGCCATAGGTCTACGAGAGATGATTTTGTAAAATTAGTTTCAGTAAATTCTATATCTTTGGCCATGGGTCTACTATAAAGTCAAGACTAGCTCTGGTCCATAGACATAGCTTGACTGCTTCAATGATTCTGCCTTGCAAGGCAGAATGATTATGCAATAGAGCTATGGACCAGAGCTAAGTCAAGATATGGCATTATATTATGGTATAGTCTTGCTAATCTAAACCTGCTAATGTAATAGACCTGCAGATTGGTTTGCCTAGCTTTTTGTGTTGCCTTTAATACAGATTTAGTTATTTATTATTATTATTATTGATAATAATAAATAAATATATTATTTACCGGTAGTTTAAAAATGTTGCCTAATAATTGGAAAAGGTGGCGGTCATGCAGGCATTTAGTTTTTTTTTTTTTTTGTCGTGAGGGTTTTTTAATTTTGACATCAACTTGTCTTTCTCTACTCCACTTCCTCTTTGATTTTATTTAGGCGTCACTTCCTCTTTGATTTTATTTAGGCGTTGCGCCATCAATAAACCTGACAAGTAGCCAGCATAATGATGTGCACCTGTAGAATTATCAGTGTTGTAGTGCTAGTCTTAGAAGTGGGGGGATGCCCACGTGCGCAACGCGTGCAGACAGACACGCACGTAGGCCTACTATACAACATGCAGACGTGTATAGGGCCCAGAGCCTTTTTAGAAATAGGGTTTTTAGAATGCTTAATCGTATCCATAAAAGTTTTTAACTTTTCACCTGTCTGGAATATTTGTGCGTGGATTAACCTACGACGTTTTTCCAACAATTCAAGTTCCAGCTCTCAGCAATGGCATGTCGTCGTGCGTGTGGTAAGCAAAACTTATGTTTTGGGGTTTTAACTATAGGCCTATCATTGGTAAGTGGTTATACTAATTAGCCTGCGGACCCCCATTTGAAAATATAGCCTATGCCAGGAATCCCCAAAAGATTTTACGGCTCTAGCAGTGATTATGTTTAATTCCAAGGACCCCCATTTCTACCAGTTATTTAATTTAACTGAGTGTAAAAAAAAAAAAAAAAAAAACATTTTGTACACTTTGAGTCAGAGTTACAGACCCACAAGGGTCCATTTGGTTCCAAATTATCATTTAGCTGCAGGGGATTCACATGGGCATGTGAACCATGGCTACAGGGACCCCGGAACCCACTTTGTGAACCACGTAAGAAGCTTCAATTTATACTCTAAGGTAAGAAGCAAGAAGACACAGGCCAACGCCTTATAATACAGTATAAGGTGACTTTTGTCACAAGCTGATTAAATTAGAATTAGGCCGTTTGTTCTTTTTTTTCTTTTCTTCTTTTCTTTTTATTTTATTTTTTTATTTTTTTTAACATTCATAATGACATTCATCGCGATGTATGTACCTTTTCGGCCTACTTGACGAAATTAATAATACCCAATCGTTACCTAAGGTAACCAAGGGGTCCCGAAATGGCATAATTAAATTACATTCAACCTCGTAAACGAAAACGAGTGTAGGCCTGGAGCATTCTATCCATGAAGTCTTAGCTAGAGTATACCACGGTTTCTCAACGTTCGGGTTCTTCTGAAACTAAACGAATTAAATCACTGGTAGTGGACTAGTGCTAGTAGTCTAGGACTCTAGGTCTATAGTTCGGATGTTGTACAGTAGCCTACTGTTGTAGTCATGTAGACACAAAACTATGATGAAGTCATTTAGCACAGACATGAACAGTTGAACACTATAGTTTTACTATTTAGACGCTAGGTGGAGCCCTTGTTTGAGAAACCAGTGAGCTATCAAACATCAGCCAACCATTCGTCTACTTGCCAGTTCAGCATAGGGTATATTATGATATCATTGTGTACATTTATGAGTTTGTGCTACTTTCAGTTAAATAAAAGTTCCCTTCACTCCAGTGCAGTCTCTCTCCCTACGTCCCAAGTCCCGAATGATTCACCTGCTGTACAGATGAGAAAGCCTACCCGATTCTCTGATTGATTGATTGATTGATTGATTGATTGATTGATTGATTGATTGATTGATTGATTGAAATTTGTATTTGTAGAATGATTACAGTTCAAACGAAAGTACAAGTCAATACAAAAACTGCTACAGGCATTCCACATTTGTGTGTGTGCGCGTGCGTGCATGCGTGCGTGCGTGTGCATGCATGCATGTGTCATAGTATGGTGGTTTAGAGGCTCCGCCAGCACCCGAGTGGCATGTTTTCGTAACATGGTTTTTTGGGACCCTTATGGTGTCTAGTTATGATTTCTTCTTGTTGCCCGAGTCAACTAATGTCCCATGGGGGGTATTTTTAACACTTTCTACACCTACCCCCAAAATTAACCATACAATGGAGGTAACACAAAATACCATATCTCTTGAACTAAACAACATACAGAGACAAATGAAC
>OOFJ01142715.1:5125-15526 GCA_900323375.1 Benthosema glaciale
TGTGTGTGTGTGTGTGTGTGTGTGTGTGTGTGTGTGTGTGTGTGTGTGTGTGTGTGTGTGTGTGTGTGTGTGTGTGTGTGTGTGTTTGCATGTATGGATTTGTTACACTGTCTTGAACCATGTTCTATCCACTGTATAGAATATGTGACATCTGGTCTTCCTCTCTCTTTGAATAATCCCAAAGTAGAATGACCAGTCTACTGAGAAGAACAGTTTTTGTTCGATGTGTACTCTACTCATTCCCGTCCCGTGGCATCTGTGTTTGTATGTGTGTGTCTCTGTCCATCTCTTTCCTTTGGTTTAGATGCCTATCTGGTCCTCGTACAGTGACAGCAGCAGTAGGATGCCCCAGCCACTAAGCAGACCCAGGTTTTGCAGGAGAAACATCAGCCAGGGTCTCTCATAGTTGATGTGGACCATAGTTGGCAGCTGGAGAGCAGAGATGGTGCATAAATAGAGCAGGGTTAGAGGAGCAGGGAAGGGGGAAGATGTTTAAACATCTACTGTATCCTAGTGGCTGACATACACATATTTAGCCTCCTCCAACCCCCCTCCTTTCTGTCAAATTTTCAAACACATATTTGACACATGCTTCATAGTCTTACTGTTACATACTGTAGGCCTATACAATCCAGACATTTTGGCAGGGGTCTATTGTTTAATTCTTTAGACACACAAAACACTCACCATATCAGCCAGTCCCACATACAAAAAGAGTCCTGAGGTGACTGCAGCTATCCATTGTTTAGTGGCGAGGTCGGTGGCCACAGACAGTGCAATATACAGGCCTATGAAAGATGTCAAGGCACTGCCAACGTTCAACAATAAGGCCTTACGTACAGAAATACCACAGTGAAGCAGTATGGCAAAATCACCTAGAGAGATAAACAGAAACAGAGACATTAGTTGCTATTTGGTGCTATATTCGATATCAACTTTTCAAAGTGTAATCTAATCTTAAATGATACGATTATTCAAACAATACTAATACCCATATACCCATATATATATTTTGTGTATACATGTTACATGTTTTATGCGTGTTCTGCTTTATTTTCTTTTTCTCACCAAGTTCATGTGGTAGTTCGTGGCAGAGTACAGCAAGTGATGTGGCCAAGCCTGACTTCCACGATAGAGAGAAAGCTGCACCGATGGCCAAACCATCTGCAAAGTTATGGATCCCATCTCCTATAGTTATCATGAAGGGCAGCAGACGCTCTTCTACAGGGACATGCACAGAGACGGAGAGATTAGTGTCTCAATTAGAGTTCCTCTAAAGTGAGGTGGGATAGTTATTCATCAAAATGCTGTGGTGTGTATCATACACAGCTTATCTCACCTCTGCTGCGCTCTTTCTTTGGAGACGTCTCGCTGTTTTCAGGGTCAAACTGAAATAGATACATTTTATTATTATTATGAGCCTATTATTATTATTATATAAATTGCCGGTTATAGTGATTAATGGGATTACATTTGTATGTAAATCATAAAAATGTGTAACATCTCACCAGGACTACTTGTGATGCCGACTGGTCCTTTTCCTTCTCTTTTTGGTACATTTGTATAACCTTGCCATGATCACAGTGATGAGGATCAGATTCCTCCTGGAGACGGAGACAAAGAGAGAGAGTGAAAGAGAGTAAGGCACTAAAAGACAGAATGTATAAAGAGACACAGTTTAAGAAAGTGTGTTTGTGTTGTGCACGCCTTACCCCGTGATGGTGAGGATGATGATGATGGTTTTCTTTACGAGTGACCAGAGAAAAGATGCATTCCATCAGGTAAAAGTAGTAGATCCCAGCCATCACCACCAGCATCTTGTATATGTAGTCCATATCCTTGCCGTGCCTGTGAGTGATCGTGACCATCATTTGAGTGCACGTGTAGGCCTAGGAACTGAACACAGACCAACAGATGTCGTCTTTGAGCGTTTGATTCTTTGAGCCTTTGAGTAATGGTCACTGACCATTACAGCTGTTGTTCTACTAGATGTTCCACCTTTTAAAATTAAAATAACCATACCGGTGGTCTGGAATGTTTAGCCCACTATGTATTGCATACATGACATTACTGCAGACCATTTCCTAAAGCATTTCCTAAAGCAATTGGTTCCAGTTAATTTCTTCAGTACAATATGAAAATCAACTCATAATAACTGCAAACACCTGTACAAGGCCATGTCGTAAAATAATTATGTGGAAATGGTCCATGTTTTTCAGCATGCCCCCTGTGACGTCATGTGGCAGCCAAGTCTGTGGACTTTGTGTGCGCCCCCAAAGGCGCCACTCACTGCTTTGACTTTTAGTAAACTAATTGACTAACAAGGTATGTCAAGTATGACCAAAATGACAGATTAATTTATTATTATCATATGAGGAGACAGCTCTAATGTTTAAGATATTACGGGTGTACCCCCTCCAGGCTCCCTCCTCTCAGTCTGTCTAGCTAGTATCTCTCCACTCACCATGGGTAACAGGTGCAGTAAAGCATCCCCAGTGAGTGAACCAACAGCCAGGCTGATGCTAAACTGGATGGTCAACTGGAAAAAGCTTGAGCAGGACGTACACAGCAACACCACAATGCCAAACATGGATGTTAGCGTGATCACAATATTGGCTATGGTTGCATAGATGTATTCTGAAGAGAGAGAATGGGCGGGTGGAAAAAAAGAGAGAGACAGACAGATCAAGGTCATGTTTGATGTTTGTAATGGCGTCTGTGGTGAGAAACGTAGCTTCTTCTGTAACCTATAACTCTGTACTCACTCTCAGTGTCGGTAAGCTGGTTTGGTGCTGGTGGTTTCACAGTGCCGTCACCACTGCAGGCCCCGCTCAGGATCTGCTGAACCAGTGCTGGGCTGAGCCGGCCCAAGTCGGACCGATCCAGGACAGAAGCAGTGGTGACGTTTACCCCCATGCTGTGGATCAATACCAGCTCCTCAGCTGAGAAACAATGCTGGAAGAGAGAAAACAAGACAATTTAGTTTCCAGGACTTATCACAAATTTGACTGCTGTGTGTGTGTGCGTGCGTGCGTGGGTGGGTGGATGTGTGTGGGTGTGGGTGTACCATACCTGTTCCAATGTGTTGTTTCTTCCAGTATATCCCTCATCCTGCTGGTCCTCGTGATTCTTCTCATTGCTAGTGCCAATGCCCAATGTGCTCATGAGAGTTTCTAGGTCTACGGAGCACAAAAGGAAATTGACTTTAACACAAGATCACAAGCCATTTTTAAAGTATGGGGTTTCAATAGTGTTTTAACTTTGTTCCCCAAAGCAGGGGTTTAACTGGTGGTCCACGGAGGTATTGCATGTGGTCCCTGACCATGCATTTAGTAATTTAGGATTTGTTGATTAAAAAAAGAAAATAAAAACTAAATCCACTAGTTGAGAAGTAATTTACTGACAAGTTGGAGGTCAAGAAATTCAACAGAAAAAGGGAGTTAGAATCTCAAGAGGGGGAAGTGCACCGGATTGTCTGTTGAGTCATTACTATTAGGAAATGATTACCGTAGTAGTCAAATGAATGGACCGTATATTTACCATTGACAGTGAAGTTATCCGACCCTTTAAGCTGCATGATGTAATCCAGGAAGAAACTCTCTTCAGGCAGGCTGATGATACAGTGACCTTGCAGCACATGGTACAAGACACGACCCAACACTGCACCCACTTCCACTTTCTGCCCTGTGCCTGATGATGATGACGCATTGACCTCCAGCATGATGTCACTTGGTCTAACACAGCCCTGGTTACAAAAGAATGATAGAACAGAGAAGAGTGAAATACATACAGGAGAAAGATAAGTTAATGATTTCAACACTAGAGGTTTTGAGCTGAGCTGATAAGAGATCATATAGCTCTGCAGAATCCTGCGACAGTTCTGCTGGGTTCAAAATGGCCACTGTGTGAATATGGTATCTACTTGTGTATGTGTAGTGATGCACAGGAGTGGGGATTGAACCCCAGTCTTCCACTCGCCAGACCTGTTGTACCAATTGGGCTCAGCCCTGTTGTGGGCCAGGTCTTGGCTCGGTGCTACATATGCATGTACAGCATGCAGTAGTCTCATCATGCTCACCTCATGGTCTGAGGTCTTATAGTGCACCTCTATTTCTTGAATCAGAAGCTCCAGTCCTTGTAAGTCTATGTGCTCATGACCAGGTTCACGATCAGGTTCTCTCTCCTGGTGCCGGTGATCTTGGTGTTCATGGAGTGTGATTTTGTGTAGCAGGTGTTCAGTCTCTTTGCCCCACATTCCCTCTACGATGGCTGTACAGGCCCTGGCAGGAGAGGTCAGATAGAACACACAGCCAGCTGCCAAATGGCTGAGCTCTGACACACTGACTAGAAGTTTGTCTCCTCCTTTCTCTTCCCCTCTTTCTTGTTGTCCTTCATCATGGATGGAGTGATTGCCGATCAGCTGGTGAATGTTCTCTGTCAGATTGCACTAGGCACACACACACACACACACACACACACACACACACACACACACACACACACACACACACACACACACACACACTTTAAAATGCCGCTCACCAAAGGTTATTACATTCTTGTACACACATAGAAAAAGAAAACATGGGAACAAGACATAATAATAATACACACAGTAGACTACTTATGTCTAACAAGAATATTTACAAAAACTGTATGTCTGAGGAATGAAAACACCACCCATGGAGCTTTAACAATCAAAGTGGAAAGATCTAATAGGTCTATTTGAACCTAAGGCTTCTTAATTAGCTTATTGTCTTTCTCTTATACAGTGGAGTATAATGTGACAGATTATACACATGTCATAGTTTATTGAGAAACTCTCACAGGCGAATCATTGTGCCACACCTGTATGCACACACAGAATGGGTGGAGCATTCCCTGTTTAAGATCATGATTTCAAGGAGAATTGTTAAAGAAAATACTAGAGGGTCTGAAACATTAGTAGCATGGTTGAGTAGAGGGAATGTATGTTTGCATTCTGCATTAATCAGCTGTCTTTTTGATAGTGTGCTGGTGAAGATAAGAGAGATGGGGAAAGCATCAGGAACTTTGACTGAGGTTGTCGTGACCTTCTGCAGTGTGCATAGACTTTGGCCAGCCGGGGAAATATTTTACTGTCATGCTGAGGTTAAGACTTAAGGAAACAAAAGAAAATAATAGAGCATTACTAGTGTGCCTTTTGTGATACTGCTGCTTGTCTTGCACCTGGGCCATGGATGTGCATGTACTTCCTCCCTCATAAGACTTTAGGACATTTTAATGATTGAGACGTGGAGTTCACTCTGACCCAGACAAAGATAAGGAGAGCACACGAGGGCAGATACACCCATAAACTGCTGACACACGTGCACGCACGCACGCACGCACACGCACACGCACACACACACAAGATGCTAATGAGGTTCAATGTGAAGTCCAGCATGGTAAACTAATAGGATAATTGTCTTGTTGGACTTAATTGTGCCCTATGCCACACCCAGAGCTTTACGGTCTGCGGACAAGTTGCTTCTCGTCAAGCCTACAACTAGAAAGAGGAGCAGGGGTGACCGTGTTTTTGCGGCCGCGGGCCCCAGGCTGTTTGAAATGTTTTCGGAAATGTTTAGCCCCCTTAAATAACTAGATACCATATTATCTGAGAATAGATGCTGTCCAAGTTCCCTCAATTGGTCAGTTCATTCCCTTTATTCTTTTACAGATTCAGGACAATGACAATCAAGACAATGATTCCAAACCTTTTTAATTTCAACAACTCCCAATTTGATATAATTATATTACAGTCACAGACCCCCATTTGATTGGACTCCCCCATTCTCAAAACCTTTTTGAGGGATGCTAGCCCCTCCTATGTAACCTCGCTTCAAGCCTGGTCTGTGTTCCAAAATCGCCGTGTGAACCGGTCTGGAGCGGATGGTAATTTACGTCATGTCAGATTTGTAGTCATCATGCAGGAAAGCACAAGGCGGAATAAGAAAGTACGATTCCGCCTTACGGTTTCCTGCCTGCTGACTACAAATATTGACTACTGCGTGACATATTTTACCATCCGCTCCAGACTGGTTCATACACCCGAGAGGCAGGCTACATCCTTATACAGCTTTGAGGGAGTGTGTAAACACAAACATTCTCCTAACACAAACATCGAATGCCATTGATAATGAAAGGCCAGTTTTACATCATTGTCCCAAGACAAACATTAAATGCCATTGACAATGAATGGCCATATTTGTCCTAACACATATGCCATTGACAATGGCCAGTTTTGACAAACATTACACAAACATTAGGTAAACACAAATAAACCATTGAAGACAAAAGTCAGGAGCAAATTGTGATTGGCCGGAATGAGATGATGTATGATGATGTATAATGAATCACACAGGTGTGATTTTTATTGTATTAGACATAATTTGGTCTGATATGGTCTGTGATTTGGTCCAGAATTCCTTTAGCTACTACAGAAAAATAATATAGCCATTCTTCTATGTTCTTGAGTCTAGTTGTATGTATTTTGTACTACAGGCTTTAGTTTAGTTTAGTTTAGTTTAGTTTAGTTTAGTTTAGTTTAGTTTAGTTTAGTTTAGTTTAGATTAGTTTAGTTTAGTTGTTTAGTTTAGTTTAGTTTAGGCTACATAATGGTGAAGATTAACTATCAATCATGTATATGCTGGACCCATCCAGTCATTTAGGTGCTTCTGTGTGCCATTAAGTGTAGATCTGCTGTACACAGTCACACTAAAATGAAATGCAGATAATTAACATTGTTAAGTGTTAATTCTTAAAAGCAGCTGAAGGCAATGACAAAATGTATCATTCACTTCAGCTGCTTTTAAACCATTAATATGACAAATCCGAATGAAAATGGTCTATAAATTGCTGAGCCTTCTCCAGATGATGTTTACATATTATAATATATTACATATATACATATTATATCCATACATATTTCATATACATACTTTACATACATACATACATACATACATACATACATACATACATACATACATACATACATACATACATACATACATACATACACACATACATACATACACACATACACACATACACACACATACATACATACATACATATATTATATTATATTATATTATATTATATTATATTATATTATATTATATTATATTATATTATATTACAAACGTATATTATATTATATACATATTACCTAACAGGCTTTATAGGCTTATTTATTTTCCAGATTCTGAAATGACTCATAACTAACAGGCCTAACTGTTAGCAATTCAATATTTTTTGTATGCTACCCATTTAACTTGAACTGGTAGGCAGCAGGCTATGCTCAGTTCGCAGTCTGATTCTGAAGCACACGCCAATAAAAAAATGCATTCAGCCTAATCAGCAAAATATTCTATGTAATTTAATTTAGCGTAGGTTATATAGGCCTCCTGTCATTCCGGTCCTTATTATGCAATTTTTATAGCCCATATGTAACGTTCCACCAAACAGGCTAACTGTAAAAGGTAAAGGTGTTCCATATAACAGGACATTGGAAAGGAGTGCGACTGTCCGACACCATTGAAAACGAACTTTGCGCATCGATCAGATAGCCAAGAAAGATAGGATAGGGTATGGCTGGCGGTGCCATTCCGCTATGGAATCCGAGTCCCGAGATCGACTTGTGTTCAGCAAATAATGTTGAAAAAATGAATGGCTTTTCAGAAGAATCTGCAGCCAAAACTTGGCTACAGAGAAGTTCAAGTTCAGAGAAGATATTGCAAGCATTTTCCGCCGGTCCGATCCTTTATCCAAAGTATGCCTATATAGGATATAGTCCACGTTAAATTAATTTGCCTACAGCAAATCCACATTCAATAATTATATTAAATAAATAAATGAAACGGTCAAAAAAAGAAAAATCCATATAAAGATCTCCACTTGAAGCAACAGCAATAGCCTTTGGACCTCGACCTCTCCAGTGCGTCTCTCTCTCTGTCTGTCTGTCTCTATGGAGTTGGGGGTCTAATAAAACTTACCTTTTCACACGACACCTCGCCGCCGCACTGCCACTGCACACGTTTCTCCAGTAAATTAAAAAGCGAGCGAACAGAGTTTTCCGTCAGATACTCTTCTCCTCCAGGCGACACGACAGCCAGCACATCCCTATAGGCTGCATCCTCCTCCACGGCGGACAGGCAGTCAGCAGGACGCACACTGGCAAACAGCAAGAGAAGGAATTTGGGCAAATAATGCATTGCTCGGGAACCCATTCCTTAAAAAATAGATTGATTTATTATTATATATTTTAAACTAGATTCTAATGGAACTATATTTCAGACAGTCCTTCAGAGGCCGATGAGCTGAAAATGTGTCTCACACTCACACACAGCATACGCTGTCAATTTATTTAAAAGGACTGAGATGACCTGGACTTGTGATTGGTTGAGACGTGGCTTACGCTGGCCTTTACCTGTCCATAAAATCTGTCTCTTTTGCCTGTGTGTGCAGGCTATAGGCTAACAAGCAAGCACTAAGCCTATGAAAACACTATAATTCAATGTCTCTCGTCATATTGGGGGTATTGATTTGATGTGATTTTTTTTATTTGTCTACTTGTAGCCTATGACCTTGCTGTATCAACAGCATCATCATCAGGCCTGTTGGCCTATAGCCAAAACATATTGTAGCCAGGCTATAGGCTGCATATTCGCATCTCCTTCAACACTGCCATCATGATTTTTGTGTAGGCTTAAACTCATTTGACATTCCATTACACATACAGTAGGCCTACAGTAGGCTACAGTATGTATGAAATAGGTAAGGAAGTAGAATTCTTAAGTTTTGCTCCTCAATGTAGCAGCGGAACAGGAGACAATATAAAAATAGCAATAAAACAAAATTAAAATAGTACCAAAATATAATACAGTATAACAATAAGCACAGTGTAAGGTTGTGCACGGGTAGCCTATAAGTGACATAAGTTTAGACTATGTTAGACATAGGTTTAGACTATATTTTGGGTCATTTAAGTGGGTTATTGGCTTTATAGTTTATACTAAAGCTAGACTACTAAAGTCTATACTAGTGTTTTCTATATTCAGCTTTTCAACTTTCACTGACAATATCCGATCAACTCAATTCTGTAGATTGTAGAAGATCGTCTATTTTCGGTGAAAGCTTTCCCCACAATACAGAAGGATGCTGTGGTTTAATTGGTTAAACTTGTATTATTGATCTAAAAAAAATCAATCAGACATTGAGAGAAACTACAAAAACATCACCCTGTGTGTCCTGTGATACTGACTGATGAACAGAGCCACCATTGTATGCAGTGAATAGCAGAGGGTTGGTTAGGCTACACTGGTAGAAGGGTATGGCATTGTGCCTGTATAGAAACCAGAGGGTTTAGCAGACTACAGGTAGAAAGGTATGGTGTGTCATAGTCCCTGAGCAGAAAGAAACCAGAGGGTTTCTCCACCATTTCACGGTTAATGACTATACTAACCATATTCATGGTTAGTGTTGTGATCTCTCCAAGAGGACCCTTGGTCTGGCTCTGACAGGCTGGTAGTGTGTGCAGGCTGGCTGGGTGGTGTGTGACGATCCCGTTGCAGCATCTCTGTGGTACGAGGATGGGCCCAGGACCGGGAGAACAAATAATGAGACACCGAGGCAGTATCACACTATAGGTTCACAAAGTTTATTAGACAGCAAGAGATGAAGATATGCGACATAGGAACGTCTATTTTCGGTGAAAGCTTTCCCCACAATACAGAAGGATGCTGTGGTTTAGCACGATGATGTGCAAGGCTTACCTCACGATGTACAAGCATAACATGCAGGTACCTTATGGGTGCCATGCTATTTACCAGATGCCTCACATATCAAGATAGTACAATGCAGACAGAGAAGCGTTGCTATCAAATACAATGCAAGCTGTACTGTCCTCATCACTCACTGTATAGATAGTTTAGATACACTGGCTCCCATTTTGATCTACAGTTCATATGACACTTCATATGCACTAATGTTAAGAATGAGGGCGTGCGCAATGTCATATTGCTATTATACAGGTGCAAAGTTACCACTGTGCACCATGTGCAAAGAGCAAAATGGCCCTGAATTAGTCATGGGTGTGTTTAAGGCGTCACCTTCAACTACCCAATCAGCGTGGCGGGTGCCATTCCCTTTAACAGTCAGCTGATCCTTGGTTCCACAAGTGCAAATGAAGACCTTGATAATTGCGTGGTAAGTGGGAAGTGGTATAGCCAGTTTAGACTAGGTGGTAGACTGGTAGAGGCTCCACACCTAAATCGCTATAGGTCTCTCTTTTCTCATTTTCTTTTCCCCACACACAATGATGTACAAACAATTAAAATATTGAGCCATTTTATTTCTGCATGCAGCCACCATAGACAT
>OOFJ01142766.1:0-10674 GCA_900323375.1 Benthosema glaciale
TCTTTTTTCTAATCATGTGTTACAGTAGATAACCAAGTATTCTAATAATGTTTTTTTGTTTTGTTTTTCAGACATGTATTTTGATTCTTGTTTACAATCATGTTCTGGATGTTTTATTTGTGTCTTACATAGTTAAGAGGCCTAGTATAAGCCCCTTGGGCTTTTTGCCTCATCCTAGCACCTTCCCTTTTCTATGTTTATTGCATTGTTTTTATACTGTGCTAAATAAATATGGGACTAAAATGGCTTCACATGAAGTACACAGCCTCATGGGATTGGTCTTTCAGAACAATTAGATATTTTTGTTAGTCCAGTTGACAACACATCTGATGCCCAGGACGTCTCCAGATGTCTTTATAATAATCCTGTGGTGCCCAACACGTCTGGAGACGTCTTTGGGAATTTTAGCGATTCGTTTTTTTTAATAGTAAAAAAACGCTGGGCACTTTACGACTCTATTCTGAATAAATCTATGGGCGTTTTTTTTTTGGAAAGATGGTCATATTGAGACCACACAACAGTACCGGTAGTTAAATCACAGATTCAATTGTAAGCAACAATGCCATCTAGTGACTAACTACAGTGTAGTTACTGTAAAGGCCGAGAACCCATGGGGCTCAATTTCCGTCACTGCTAAACCACTTATCCCTAAACTTCTTTGCCTTTTTTTACTGTTTTGAAAAACATTTTTGAATAGTTAAAATGGCCAGTCTACAAGCTCACAGCGTGTCAATGTAGATTGGCTAGTTGAACTATTCAAAAATGTTTTTCAAAATAGTAAAAAAGGCAAAGTAGTTAGGGATAAGGGGTTTAGTGTTTGACGAAAATGGAGCCCGTTCTATGGTGTACTCACTACTACACCATAGAACAGGGGTTCTCAACCTTTTTGGCCTGGGAGGGACCCCCGGAAATAATTTGGCCATGCCTCGAGACTAGAACTGTCTCTCTAATAATGCTCTTGCTACAAGGGAGCAAGTATTTTCTGGTCCCCTGAGGTGGAGCAAATTGCTTTTATAGATTCGCCCAGTTGACGGCTGCTCAGATGGCTAACTGACGAGTGCACGTGGGGACCTGGTGAGCTGGGGTTCACAATTCTGACTCCTGGAAAGCCTCTCTCTGCCACAGTGGCCAATTTTTACACGCTAAACAGGAACATGTGATGAAACTTTGCAGGGGGAAATTAGAGGAAACAAAACCTAAAATCCAGAATTAAATAAATACTGAACAGATTAAATTTAATTGTAAGTGTAATGTATGAGGATCCCTGAGCCTACTGAAAGTTTGTCGACATCTCCCTTCAGGACACGCTCCAGGTAGAGCTGCTTGAGCTCCCGCTCCAGTCGAGACGGCAGGCCAGGGTACATGGTGGAACCTCCGGACAGCACTATGTGTTTGTAGAACTCAGACCTGACCACAGATGAGACAAAGAGGCTGGTGTTAACATTTAATAAAATACAAATGTGGGTTCAAATAAAAATAAATTTACTTTTGAAATACTAGTCTTTCCTTCCAGCTTTCATAGCACTTTTTTATTTAGTTGACTAAGACACCTCATAGCATACCTGGTATAAATACACTCTAATTTACCCCTCACAGCCTAAGCCTACCTGGTATCAATGTATTTACTCCAACGTCCATGGAGCATCCCTCAGCATACTGTACCTGGTATAAATACATTTGACCCCCCCATAGCCTACCTGGTATCAATGTCTGCAGCATGGATGGTGTTGAAGAGCAGCTCAGCTACGCCCACCCCCTCCACATTGATGAGATGGGGCTGGAACAGAGCCTCGGGAGCTTCGAACCTCTCCCCACCAACTTTAATCACTCTGCCGTCGGGAAGCTGAGCGAGCACACACACACACCCACACAAATACTTTAATCCAAAGATTCTTAGGTTAACACAAATGAACAATTTTCATCAATTCTGGCCTGAGATCCCAGTTTTTACAGGTGAAACTTGTGGAGGCCTGGTCCAATTAAATTACATTTCAGTGGTAGGATGCATCTATTTGAACAATTTCATGTCAAGGACGGACAGTCAGACACCCAAATCTATATGCATTTGTCTGCAGACCCCACATCTGAATACATAGCCCCATAAGAGAAGATATGTGTTAAACGTTTTGAAGATCATTCAACATTCTTCTAAATATTTAATTGTGCAACATGTCACGGTGTAACAAGTTGTAAGCTTGTGGATTGGCTAGTATAAAATATGGTTAACGTGATAAACCCAAGTAATTTGGCTAAATGGCACATTTCAGTTCAATAAATTATACCTCCATTATTCTGTTTCCACTCTCATAGCTAAATGACGACAATGCAGCTATTTGCAGGTTAACAACAGTGCCAACTGCATCATTGCGTTGTGGTATGACATGTACTTCAACATGACAAATGTTTGGTCAATCGATGGACATATTGCCTATAAGACAAACCATGTTCCAACTCAAAGTTATTTGTCTTTGTGCCGCGGATAGGCCTTCAAAATTAAAAGTAACACACAGTTTCCATTAATAATGGTTCTTTGCTTCAGCCAGTTTTCTATGCAGTATGCCAATGTTTTTATTTCTATGTATATTTAAACTAGGACATAAGGATGCCGTGTTTTCTTCCACTACAACAATAAGGGCTGTTCTGTGGTCATCTAGAAGCAGACAATGTATTTTGACACAGTCAGCTGCATTAAGTGTTCCTGCGATGGAGGCAGGGGCCTGACAGTGCGTCTTTTATAACAGACCAATGGGACAGTATGTGGCAGACAGCATAAAGGCTCCACTGATGGCTCCAGTTTGCACTCCGCAGAGGAAATCCCAAAATGCCACGTCAGCATGTGAGGCTAGGACTCTGGCCCACACAGGAAATTATGTTACGGTTAGAGGTAAAGCAGTGAGAGGGGATTCCCATTCGTCACCTGAAATCTGTATTGTTGGAATTGTTCTTCGGATGAACTTAAGTGAAACTTAGCAAAAATACTAGGCATGCAGACTGGAAGAGGAACATCCGTAGCAAGCAACCAAAAGCACTGCTTTGCACTCTCTCCCCTCAAACTCATGCGTCATGACTCATGCAGCTGGCCTTCAGGGACTGTAACCACTGTAGGATGAGAATACTGACCGTGTAGGCCTCTACCAGCACCGTGGTCTCCAGGGCCAACTTCTGCTCCTGTTCAATGTTGTAGCCCACGTAGCAGAGCTTCTCCTTCATCATACGCACAGTCTCGAAGTCTGCCGAGTGGTTGAATGCGTAGCCTCGCAACAGCAGCAACTAACGCACAATGCACATCAGGAATGCAGTTTAATGTGACAAGTACTTTGACAACTAATGTTATACTGTAGTTAGTAGTAGTAGGTCTGTTCCGTTCATTGAAAGCAATTCAAGAAGCACCATGCATATATTTGATAGAATCAGATAAATAGACAAAAAGTGTGGCTTATTGTTCCTAACCTTTAAAGATCAAAGGCAGTGCAAGTGCAATTATTGTACCAAGAGTCCCAGTATGTAGGGTGCAATGTGTGTCAATGGGCTTCCCGCATTTATGTGGCTGAAACAAGAGATGTTGGCAAGATATGTTGAGACTGTGAGGGGTATCAGTACCTTGATGAGGTAGCGAGTGATGTCCCTTCCTGCGATGTCTAGGCGTCGTGTCAAGTGAGGCAGAGAGAAGCCCTCGTACACGGGGCAGATGTGGGTGACGCCATCTCCGGAGTCCACCACAACACCAGTTAGTAGACCTAAAACAACAAAATTACATCAGAACAGAAACATGACTGGTGCATTTATTCAGCACTTTATCCAAGGTACATTACTTCACACACATACCGTCGGAGGAATCGATGGAAAAAAAAAACCTGCTTATCAGGGGCAGTTGGGGGTTCAGTGACTTGCTCAAAGACAGTTCCGGAGGGCGAGCATGGAATCTGGAACCACCTGAGTCACTGCAGCCCCTGTGAGTGGTTCGTCACTTTCCATACAGCTTAAGCTATTAATATCACTTAATGTCTTCATGTATATCAATCTGGGATAAACATGCATGCAAACATGTCACCAGGATGTTTTTCACTTGAGATGTTGTGAGATTGGCTATTTTCTAAGAGCGTATTTTTTTATGTGCTTTATATCTTGGTGGGAGTTTAGTGGCTACATGAAATACAATTAGTCAGAGTAGAGCACATCTAGCGGTTTGCTATGTTGCTCAAGGGCAATTTGACCATATATAACTGAAACAACCAATTCATTCTCCTGATGAAATGCTCGTGAATTGAAGAGAAGCAGATCTGTGTTCCTCTACTAAATCATTACACAGCTGTGTTTAGTTTAATACCAAAACACTAAGCCCTTTATCTTATACAGACTTCTATAGAACAAATAATTGTACTATTGAGCAGATAGATGCCCCATCTGTTCAACTGGGAATGCGGTTAAACTGGAAAAGCACCATCAGGGTTAAAGGTTACACTGCCTGCAACACTGGAATGAAAACATCCACTAATGTGGATACGGTCACTGAATTGGCACTTCCATTGGGAACAGTGTAGTTATCATTTAGTCACAGGCTTGCTTTTCATAATTTTCATATTCATAAAACTCACCGGCCATGCACTTTCAACCTTTGTGTCACACACAAAAAGTAAAAAATAGGGCATTTATTTTAAATAACTAAGAAGCAAGCAACAATATGCTTTGTTTATGCTGTCAACTGTCCAAAAAAAAGGGACAAGGGTATGGGTTAAAGGGTGTTTTTTATTAAAATGAGGCGATTGTGAAGTGTTTTTTGTAAAATGTAAAAGATGCATCTCTCTTATCTGCAATAACCTTCTCTACTTCTACAAAAATGTGATTAGGAAAACAATAATACAAATTCTAAAGTAATATCCCATTAGAGGTAGCATATCTAAAGGTACACAATGAGTTAGTGAACATACATACCTTGAGCGTAGAGAGTAAGGACTGCCTGGATGGCAATGTACACCCCTTGGAATTGGTAGGTTTCAAACATCACCTGACACATTGGAAAAGGAAATATGGATCACAACTTAAGCACGGTTCATTATTGTTTATTTTATAGTGTATGTATTCTGTAGTTCAATCAACATGACATTTGTGTTTAAGGGAAGGAAATGATAAAACAAATAGTATTTAAAATATGAATATATATATCCGAACAGATATACTGCAGTTACATATCTAGATACAGTAATAGCATCAGGATGAACAAAGATGGCAGGCTCTTTAATAGTGCAAATGTTGATAGGACTGGTACAGTATGAATCATTCAGACGTGACCTGCCTCCAGTGAGGTGGCTGTTTCCACACTGCATTAGTCAAAGTGAATTGCGGTTCCTTGGCACTGAACTAAGCAGCAGGCTGCAGCAGAAGAGAAGTGCTAGTGGGGACTGAGGCACTTTTGAAAAGAATCACCCATGATAGCAGAGAGGCTTTCTTCTGTGAGACATATGACATTTCTGTGTGGATTTATGAATTTGAAAAGACTTTAGAAGAGTATTACGAAAGGCAGAGGACGCATTCTGAAATTATTTGGAAATCCTCTTAATCAAAGCAACAATAGGATTATTTCTAAGCATCATTGTTGTCCCGCAACTTCCTTTGGCCCGACATCATACTGTATATAATCTAGGCCACAATCTAGTCTAAAGTTATAGGTCAATGTGTAACTGGGTTGTTGTTTGTTCTAAAGTTAAACACCTGCAGTTAATATATTGTGTGTAAATCAAACAGCAACACACAGTGATTTTTTTAAAGCAGTCAAGCTAGAGGAAACCAATGTAGATTACAATTATGATTAACTCCAAAAGCATTGGTTGACTTAGGTTTTTCTGCTAATTCTACTCTAGAATAAAAAAAGTCAGACAGCTCCATATATGGAGCCTGGGCAGGGGCCCTGTCCAGAGCCCAAGCAGAGGTTTTTTGTGGCGGTTCTGGACAACCGTGGGTTCGACCAACTTGACATCGGGCACTACACTCCCTGTGGGGGTGTGGAATGCGCGTGTCAAATTTGAAGTCGTGGGGTGTCTGTCTGTCTGTCCACACCGACAGACAGACAGAGACATGGTGCATTTACAGATAGATATATCTCCTATCTTTTTTGAGTGGTGCAAACCACTCCTACAAACTAGTCTGTACCTGGAGCCTACCTGGAGCCTGTTGCACCACTCACTGAAGTGAGTAGTGCAACTCTGTGTGGGGGGTCCTCAGGGGGTCCATGGAACTTCCAGATGTTGCACCACTCACTTCACACGGGTGTGATTTTTTTTTATAAAGGGAGAGATTCACACCCGTATGGTAAATGCTGTGGTTTAATGGCACAGTTTAAAAGACATAAGAGTCAGGATTTTTTCTCCCCCTAGCAAATTCTAAAAGACTACGTGATTGTAGGTTTCATAATCTAGACACCATCTTTAAAAAAGTAGTATCAGACCATCATTCATACAATAAGCTACGCTAGGCTGAGAAGCATGTCACGTTTGATAGTTCACATAATATGATTTCCTGCTACTTTCTGAGTGGCAGCCAAAAACATGTGCCGTGAGTGGAATATTTTTTTCTGGGTAAACGGTTCCATGCAGAGTTCAGTATGCTGTGAACTACTACAATGCATAGAAAGTGGAAGCGGATGTTAAAGCATATCGCGTTGAGTCATTAATCCTCTTGTCATGTCTTTTTTCTTACAGCCAGACACCCTGCATGGCGTAAGAGCTGGTAAGTGCCTTAAAAGAACATTCTCAATTGACCTTTCTAACTGAAATGTTTTGCAAAAACCAATAAAAAAAATATAATAATAAAAAAAAAACAGAACATTCTCAGTGCTGTTTCTGTTGAAAATAATTGGAATGAGTGTTGACATTCAGCTCCACTATTCATCCAGACTATGTAAAATCTAAATTATAACATAAATGTTAACCTCCAGCACACAAACCTCAATGATCTTTTCCCTGTTTTTGGTGGGGTTCATGGGTGGCTCAGTGAGCAGGATCTTACAGTTGGGCGACTCAATGTTGAGTTTCCCAGGACCGAAGGTGTAGTCCCACAAGTGTTTCATGTCATCCCAGTTCCTGACAATGCCGTTCTCCATGGGGTAGTTCACCTCTAGCATGGAGCGCAGCTCGCTGGCCTCGTCCCCGACCATCAGGTCCTGGGAATAAGATCAGGAGATCGTCAGCCATGGAGCCACCTCAGACTCTGTGATGCTACGGTTTCACTCAGATACCTGATCAGCTTAGTCTGGACAATCTGTGAGAACCCATCGTCAAAAAAATAAAAAACAATTCCTTTGAATTTGACGGACTCGAGAGACTATAGTCTGCATAACATGACTTTGATTGTTGCACGTCTTATTGCAGGACACCTGACTTATAAACATGATAGCCTCCCGTTTCTTTCAAAGTTTGTCGCTCTGGAAAGGAAAGACCTCTTTTGTGACCCCTCCTGAGTTTTTCTTCTTTTTTTTAACTTTCTTTCATTTATTATTTCACCCTAAATGTTTTTTTTCCTGGGGACAGGAGAACTTTTGTTTCCTTTTGACCTGTAAAGTCTGTTTTAACTGGTAACAGTGATAAATAAACTTTAGTTGAATGTCATAACTGAAATGTAAAAGTACAGTTAAGATAAACATTATCAGATCAGTGAAATAAATGCTACATCTGCATAGCATAAATTGTTATAGAGAAACCAAACTCTGAGACGTGAAACTAAAGAAATGTGTACCAAGAAAGAAAACATTTCTATTGAGCATATGTGCACATTTCTATCTTGCACATGTGCAAAGGAGGGATAAGAGTACCCAATTATTTTGTACCAAACCTCTTTTTCTCATTAGGTCATTGGTTGGAACTGGTTCAGTTTTAGAATAACGGACTTCAGCATGACAGTGAAAGAGCCAGAGCCTATCCGATAATTACGAGATGACAAATGAATCCCTGCAAAAGAAAATACACAATACTCAACTCAAAAAGTGTGGGCAGCTAAAGACTAAATAAGTAATTGCTACTCATGACACCGACTGCCATTTAAGTACATATTCTAGTAATGTTAGAATATGTTAAGAGAAGAAAAAGGCAGATTATGTTACATATGTTCTCTTTGAGAAGCTAAATCATTCCTCTTACAGTATGTATGCACACACCAAAAATTTAAACGCAAACATGTTGTCACTTTCCTGATATTCTATAGATTTTTGTAGGGTGAGAGATGAGTGCAGGAGGAGGGCAGATTAATAGGCATTGTAGGCATAATGAAGAACAGA
Source organism: Benthosema glaciale (assembly GCA_900323375.1). Taxonomy (NCBI): domain Eukaryota; kingdom Metazoa; phylum Chordata; class Actinopteri; order Myctophiformes; family Myctophidae; genus Benthosema; species Benthosema glaciale. The sequence goes on from OOFJ01142766.1 coordinate 8,267, forward strand.
GATTGATGATGGTTTGCATGTTACAATAGAACAGTGGAAAAATAATAAAGTGACAGCCTTTAGTTATTCATATTCAGTGAGGTGCGAGTGGGCAGGTAGGGCCATCGAACAGGCAGAACAACAAGTGGGCAAACTGTTGCATTTGTGCTCGTTTCACACACATGCCCAAGAAAGGGTTGAAATGTGTTGCCATAACACATCTATTCACACGAGCTTGGAGGTCCAAATGAGAACGCAGGCATATGGAAAGACCATTATAGTAACTTAATAATAATTGTATAACAATTCAACTTTTTTTTGCATTACATAATGACACCAGGCTGGGATAGGTAGGCTTACCTTGATTTCGATGTTGCCAACTTTGGCTGTAGAGCGAATGATTGGCCTGCCAACCAATGCAGGGAAGATGTGCTCTGGGAAGTTGGAGCCTGCATAGCCACACTTGACAAACTAGGAATTGACAAAATATGACATAAGTTACTTCTATCGGCTTTTGTGCAAGCAGAGCGCGCAAACACTTTGACCTCTACAATCTTATCATCAGCCCCTTTGTAAAATCTTGAAATTAAATATCAAAAGAACAATCAAGGAACCTTTAAAGAAATTTGACAATATAAAATGTAATTACTTTCTTTAAAACCCCCTAAAAAAAGATCACACTACTGTGAAGTGAGGGGAGCTACATAGGTATGTACTAATACTATACTGTGATCAGTCAGATCAAAAGTGGTATGTCCTCTATGTTTGTGTTGCAGATGATGTTGTTGTACTGTTGGTGGATAATATATGTATGTATACATGTATATGATCTGTTGTAACCTATCTTTGTTATGTCACCATCAACACAAACATAGAGGACATACCACTTTCAGTCCAACCGACCACAATACTTGCGCACTCTGCTTGCGCAAGTAATAATTTAGGGTTGCATGCAGATCTCGAATATTCATCTGCATGCGAGAATATTAAAAAGGCATCATCACCAAGGCAAATATGCAGAAATAGGTTAAGAAAAAAAATGTCTAAAGAAAATGTCACAAGACAAGACACCGGCGTACAGTAGGCATTATAAATAGCAAACAGTGGGTCACAGCACCACTTTTCACCATACTATAATAGGTATCAAAAACTAAACAGCAACATCAAATCAGTATCACACATCAATATATTGTGCTTGTCAGGGTGAAGGGTCTCCACTCCCCAACTCCAAATATTCTCATTTTGGGGGGTCGTGGCCTGGCCTGAAGGGTTTGGGATCCCTTGCAAGACGACAATACACTCCGGGACATTACAGATTTAAAAATAATAATAAATCAGGCCCGGGCGGTTAGCTCAACAGTCTAGGCAGCTAGGCTGCCAAGACAGCCGGACGGCGTGCCACGGGTTCGACTCCCGAGTGCCACGTGTCACTCCTCATCTCTCTCCCCCTTTCCTGTATAATTACTGTACCCTATCAATAAAGGCAAAAAGAACGCCCCAAAGAAATATATCTTTAAAAAAACAAAAAAAGAAAACAATTAACAGGGGTTGACACTAAGATCTCAGAGGTACTTGCCTGTCGGGCAAGTACAGGTCATGTTCTACTTGCCCTCAGCTCATGGCCACTTGCCCCCAAAATATAGCGTACATTTTGCATTACTGTCCTTATTTTTTACTTTCTACTTGCATGCTTGAAACGTTTCCTTTCCCATTTGGAAACTATGTTTATGTTTTAAGTCACAGGAATCTACTACAACAAACAATCAAGTTATGTAAATCAGTAGTTCCCAAAGTGGGGTCCGGGAACCCCCAGGGGTCCTTGAGGCGGTTCCACGGGGCCCCCAGCTAAATGATAGTTTGGAAACAAATGGACCCTTATGGGTCTGTAACTAATTAACATTGATTTTATAATATAAATCGGGGGTATCAGAGATAGAGATGCAATTAAATGGGGGTCCGGAGACTAATGTATGTCAAACTAGGGTCCTTGAAATGAAATGGGTTGAGAATCACTGCTAGAGCCGTAAAAAATAATCTGCTCTTGTGGGGGTCCCTGGCATATGTTTTCAAATGGGGGTCTGTGGGCTAATTAGTTAGTGCCAACTTGGGGGTCCTTGGCATGAAAAAGTTTGATGTAAATACTAGAAAACTAGGGGCGGCTTGGGAGAGAGGGGGGAGAGAGATAGAAAGCAAGACGCGGAGGCGGAGGGCAAATGACCACTGTGCATTCAAGATATCTCATGTTGTGTTTATAGCGAACTAGGACGGTTGTGTATCCCCACTCAAAATGCACACTTGCCCGTTCGGGCATCCAGGTAGGAACCTTCACTTGCCCGACCATTTTTTTTACTTGCCCCGGGCAAGCGGGCAAGTGTTAGTGTCAAGCCCTGGTATACTGTATACGTTTTTTTTCTGTCCAGAAATGGCCC
>OOFJ01142777.1:0-13718 GCA_900323375.1 Benthosema glaciale
CATCAGGTCTATCAATAAAACATCTGTGTGAAGTGAGGGGCGCTCTTATCATCGTAGATCATCATACATCATCTCATTCCGGTCAATCAGAATTTGTGTCCTCACCTTCACCATCAATGCTTGTGTTACGCAATGTTGTGTTTTTTTTTTTTTTACATATTTTATTTAGATTTTTAGAGATACAGACAAATACAAGACAACACAACACAACACCACAAGACATCAACTAATAGAAAAGAAAACTACATGCTATAAAAGACAACGCAATGTTGTGTTTACACAAACACTCAAAATGATCCATTCATTGTCAATGGCATTTACAGTAATGTTGGTTACATACGCTAAAATTGGACTCAAAAAGACAGAAATGTTGAAAAAGTGAATGGGTATATGGGGGCTTTTGTTGCAATTATTGGAGTAAGAGGAAAAGGAATTCATTTTACAATAATAGTCTTTTCCAGAAAATGGAGCTATGGATTTCAAATTCTGACAGTTCTCTTTCATATGAATTATTTCATCCCTTTAGAATGAATTGAGTCATCACCAATTAACCTGCACATTTACACAATGTGTACCAAGCCAATCTCATTTTTAGCCACTGCGTCTTAATTATGACAGCTTAGTCTGATGGCTATAATTGTATTCTTGTCCTGTTGGCATGAGCGCTTTGGCAGAGGCAAAGAGAAGGCTGGTATGCCAGTCTCTCAGTCCCCTCCCTCTTTCCATCCAAACATTCTCCCTAGGGAGTCATTGACAGAGGCTTATATTGACACGTTCTCCCTAAAAAATATATCTTCCTCTCCTAGACTCAAATTGGGCCATGGCAAATTATTATTATATGTTTTCTTTTTTGTTTTATGAAAGGTATTTCCATTCTGAGCCAGTGCTTGCACTGTGGGTCTCCGCCCTGAGCCCATGGCTAGGGACATCAGACTTCCCTTTGCATACTGTACCTCAACTTGTGGTGTTGGATCCGGATTTTGTTTTAATTACTGAGGTCTGTTAATGCCAAGATTTTGATGAGCATCAAAGCAAGGCAACATTCAGCCGGAATTTGGACATCAACTTCGGCAGACAGAATGTAACAGAGGGGTTTGGTTATTATCAGTCCAAAACAAAATCACACAAATTGTCAATTAAAAACTTTGGACTCAAAATGCTGGTAAGTGATGAACAGTGATGCCGTGGCATCGCCCTACATTTCCTCCAGAATAATAAATAAATTAAAATTAAAATCCTGCACCGAAGCCATGGAGGGGGAATTCACTTTTACTCTGATATATCATCACTGCCTTTTGAAGAGCCTCCGACCTAAAAACTTGTATGCATAAGTAAAAATTCTTGGAATTCATTGGCAATCTGATCTCATCAGTGCGACATAATCCCTGATTGAAGAACAGCTCGACAGTAAGTAAGTGTTGATGAGACGCCGGTGCAGCACGGGTGGCATAAGGAGAGGTTAGAAGTCACTCCACTCATGGTATACTGATGCCATAATCTCCACAGTAAACACTTATCATGCACACTACATTGATTAGGATGTGGCTCTCATCAATCTTCCAAGGCTCGTCTGAGACGATTAATAATTATGCCACCTGCACTCAGTTGGGATTGTTGATTAGAGGGAGAATAGAGGCAAAGTTGGCGAGCACTGAGCTGTGAACAGCATCGTATCCTCTGCTTCATTTCACACTCGCCATTAGGCTGCTTATGAACTTGGTCGTGTAGACATTTCCGGTAACTTGAATACAACTTTTGCAAAAAGCTATATTTCAAAGAAAAAAAAGACCCCAAAAACTGTTAGAGGTAATTAAGCTGGCATGTAAAGAGAGTTTGATTTGCTGGCAGATGAATTTATCTCTTTTGTGACTATGATTGAGGCGGTTTCATTGGTCTTGCATCCAACTAGGCATTGCATCATAATGGAAAATGTGATTATGTTAGCTTTCTGTGCAGCTGCTTGGAATAATAGGTTATGTTTAGGAAAAATAGGTAGAACGTTTAGGTCAAGGTTACCTTTGGAAAATTCACTTTTTTTAATGGCAAATCAAAAAAGTGTTTTATCTGGTTATAGAGTTCACCTTTGACCACCACTGAAGTGCATGGTACCGTGAATGTATCAAGCAACTTTAAAACATATTTGTGGTTCCTCCTGTATTGAGCACTAAACACTGTTTTGTCATGTTGTCTCATCCATATGTACCCTCACTTTATAAGGTTATATAGGCTTGGGATTCGGGGTTACTTTACTCAGCTGGCTGAAATCCAGCATGTGATCCAGCTGTAACCGCACTTTGACTACTTCCAATGTTTTTAAAAGGCGTGTGAACGTGAAACCTATAAATACATCTCTCTGCATTAAGACTTATACGTAACTCAGAGGCGTATCTACCATAAGGCAACGAAGGCTATAGCCTGCTCAAATCTCAATCTAGCCTGCCCTGATTCAAAAGAAAAAAAGACACAACATTGTCAAACTTAGAAGAACAATGAGAGAGTATGATGTTGCTCCGACTTGCTTGTTCATTCACACCTTTCCCAGGCTTTCACATGCATCCATTTACGTGAGGCGTTAGGTCCCATAGACATGCAAATACAACGCCTCCGCCGCCGAAGGCAGGGGGAGGCGGGGCGAGGGGGGATTTACATTTTAGCCTGGTCAACTTGTAATTCCCGCATACACTACTGACGTAACTGACTTCCATGAAAACAACTTTCCCATTTAGCTTTTGTGTCTACTGTCTATGGCTCCGCCATGAGTAGACCGTACATATTATACATGACGTCTCATTGAAAAGCTAGCCCAAGGTAATGCACTTAAAAACTGTACAAATTTCATTAGTTCAGTCAGTGGTGGCTAACCTCGTTCTGCTATTAAAAGCTGCATGCTCCCACTTCCTGTCTTCCTTGTGATGACATTGAAAAGTCATCTCCCTGTGACCGAAATGCAACCATATATATGGTCAGCATCCGACAAACACAGGTCTTTGCCGATACTATTACTTTTGTACGTTACACACATACTGTACACACCAATATCTTAACTCCATTAAGGCAATACTATTTTTATTATGATTATTATTATTTATTGGTATTATTATTATTATTATTATTATTATTTATAAATATAATTTATAAATATGTATGTATCATTTATAAAAAAATATATATTTTGATTCCTTCATGATGTAATATGGTAAGAGACCGATTTTGCTTTAAGAATATCAGTAGGTGTACTTATCGGGCAAATATTAAAAATAGATTACGGGGCCATTGGGAGGTAAGTGGTGCCATAAGTAGAATTGATGGTGCAAGGGACTATCATGGAGACTGCCCACGTCACCTTGAGGGTCTCATCCACTTAATGATGTCATGTGCTATGTGATTTCCTGCTTGAGAAATGGCAACCATTTTGCTATGGGCTCTGACACGCCACTTAAAGTGCTATTCCAAGCAGTTAACAGAAGCACCAGGGCTCGTGTGCGAGACAGCTAGAAGATGGACAACAAGGGGTGATATGGGTGGCAAATAGACGGCACGAGAAGGACAATGAAAATGACCTTATTATTCTATAAATGTGAAGTTGTGCTAACAGTTTTAACCTTCTTATCCCTATGTGAAGTAATTAGAACTTTGCACTGGCTCCTAAAGACCACAGTGTGATATTTACAATTATGGGGGACCGGGGTATCATGGTATCACAGAAATCATTCCCATCTACAATATGTTATGAATAGACAAATCTTTGACAAATGTATTAAATAGTGTTTTTAGGGAGCTGGAAAAGGAAAATAAAGGTAAATAAAGTAGGCTGTGAAGAGAACAGGAAGTGCCCCTCTTTGTTCGCTTTCTACGGGGGAAGTTTCGAAAGGCTTTTTGTGCCTCCAACATTATTTGCATACAAGCATGGCACACTCCTATAAGCCAGCTCAGGGAAAAGGTGTGGACGGCAGCCAATTCTGTGGGGTTTGGAGATGCCGTGTGCAATTAAGGTTCCTCCACCGTAAAAAAGACTGCCGCGCTGGCGCTGCCAGCCCCTCTTCTGCAGGACCCTTAGCCCCTTCTCTCAGCCAGCCCATCAGCAGAAGGGTTGAAAGGTGCCATTTGACCATAGAGGCTGGGGCTGCCGTTCCTGCCAGCAAGCTTCTGAGCCGATTTGAAGGTGTGTGTGTCCCTGGACCGGAAAATCTTTCACATCCGAAAAAGTCGATTAAAGCCAACAGCTGTGTTTCAGTCTCTGCCAGACATCCTTACGATAAACACCGTGTTCAGAACACACAGACACACACCAGCACTTTCCTCCTTGACATCAAGGAACAGACGAACCTGAAGCAAAGTTTGAAGGAAATTTTACTTAATCGCCCTTCACAATCGGTAGAAGTTAAGTTAGATGTCATTAGCCTGTCCCGTCAATTAGTAGTAATTTGTCCACAGGTTGTGGTTTAACAAAATTAATGACTCATTAAGGAAGTGCACCTGGTGGTACGGTACAGCATAACGTTCCGACCCTTCCGTCCAACGTCGCAAAATGTGCAGTCAATTCCTCCGAATACTTCTGGCTGACTGTGAGTGGAGGTAACTTACTGGCTCCATCCAATACAGAAAGCCTTGTGCAATGACAGGTACCTTACTGTGTAATACTTGGCATGATCTAAATGGCTAGACTCCTGCTTAAGAGTTTGTTTTATGTCAGTGACATAAAAACAAATGTCGAGTAGCCTATTCTGCAGAGATCTCTCCTGCTGTGCGAAGTGGAGTTTCAACTGTTTGTGTGGGCAAATTGAGCATTGGAATAGCTCTCATTGCTCAGTGGCCACCACATAAATTTCCATTGGGGGGGATGTGAAATCGATACATGCATTCTGTCTTCCGCCTCTTTTAGGGTCCTTGCAGACTCTCCCTTGTGGTTTTAAAAGTATGTTAATGTAATTTATTGAACCTCTTTCCCTAATCACACGCATTGCCTATAATTACATACCTTGACGGCTGCTGGACTTCTAATTGCTAATGCTTTTCCTGGAATTTGTCCTCTAACCCTTGTATGTAATTACTCTTAAAAGAAGGAAAAGTGCTTTACTGCTACTTTCAGCCGTCCTTGTGTGATTGTGGTTGTCACTGTTGAATGGCAAGCGGTCGGTATGGAAGCTGGCTAAAACTATATTTTTAATGCTGTGACCAGGCTGATTATCATATACGCACAGGCAAGTTGATTGGTGATTGAGATTGCACTTCAAAATACTGCATGCAATCTAGTAATCACTTATTTAAATCTGTTACTTGTATGAATCTGAGGCTACTTAAAGGTAGGGTAAGTGATATTTCTTGGTTAAAATAAAGCTCTATTGTGACAGTAATCGTTGCTATAGTGTTTGTTCAGTAACAGTAACAGTCATTCCTGTTTGTTTTTCTTTTTTTAAATAACATTTTCTTTAATAAACAGAAAATAGAATTGCAAGTGCGTTGCCAATTTCATCGAATCAGGAAAGGGTACCCATTTAACAGCCTGGCTTTTATTGTGTTCCAGTTTCAATTATGTCTGCTATGTTTTGTGACATCACCTCCACTTGTACTTATTTATCCTGTATCAGGTGATGAATACAATTGTTGTTGCAAACTGAAAATGTACAGTATGTTCTGTTCAGATGGAGAGATCCTTGTTACTGAACAGACTCTATACCAATGATTACTACCAGACTATCTATGAGCTATTATTTATTATAACAAAAGAAAATCACTTACTGCTCCTTTAATTTGTATAGCAAATATCAATAAAGATGTAACCCCAAGCTTGGACACGTTGAATAGGCTGTGTATTGTGTACTAGTCCAGATATAGATAAGATTAGATAAACCTCTATTGATCCCGATGGGGAAATGCATGGTGTTGTAGCAGCAACAGTACAGTAATGAAACAAAGGACAGGTAATACTAGAGAGATATGAATAAAGATTAAATAAATGTTCTCACTTTGCCATCCCGCCAATCAGCATGTGCACGTTTCAGTATCCAACAAATATGGATGGGTACTTCCATATGGGCATATGATGTGAGGCAATGTTATTGCGTTGACAATGAAAGGACATATTTGCGTCCCTGCGACGGACGGACGGGCGGATGGACGGACAGACAGGAATATGACACATGCATGAATCTAATCTACAGTAGGGTCAGGTTTGGTTTGCTTAAATGCTTTGTCCCTGAATATTTACATATAGAGGATGGTCCATATATACTGTCCATGAAACTGTATATTGTCCTCATTATCATTCTCTCCGTATCAATCACAGTATTATAATGTTCCAGCTTGCTGTCCATAAAAGATAAAACAGGTTCATCCAGCTCTTCATTACTTTGAGAACTCAAAGGCAAACTCATACGAAGTAAGTCATTACAGCTCCAGGGAGATTCATTGAGACAAATATGCAAATTTGAAGGGATTCACAGGACAAAATACTGTACATTTGCAGCCTTAATTCCTGAATACCTCTCCCAGTCAAGTCACCCCTGCTGAGAGGCAATACGCTCAGACACTTTTCTCCCTATGTGGCCAATGATGGTATGGTAACAGAGTGACATTTTAATAAAGAACAGAAAAGTACAGAGCTTTTGCCACATATCGTTTGATTGAATCCCTGCACTGTACATGCAAGACTAATGAAATTAACAGTCAGGAAGGTTTAGTGATTTATTGAAGATTAGTATAACAATTTACTGGGTCACTATCGACATAGCTCCGAAGAAAACAGCAAATGTACAGTTTGTCCTGAAGGACAGGTTGGCTATACTGTGTGTGTGTGCGTGTGTGTGTGCGTGCGTGCGTGCGTGCGTGCGTGCGCGTGTGGAGGCATTAGGTCTAGAATTCTCATTAATCAGTTCTGAAATGGTTTGTTAAGGACAACCGTCCCTCAAACACAGAGGACTTATTTTAGTGTTGCACAGTTAATACTCAGCCTGAAATGTGCTGTGCTGAGCTCAGAAATAAATAATTATTGCTGGAAGCTCTACGCCAGAAGCCACTGTAAGGGGCATCTGTGGACACTGGTCTCAGTGTTCCAGTGGTCAGCCGCCACATCTCAGGCTCCCGACGCCGCAGACATTGACACAGATCGATGGCGCCCTCCCATCAGCATGCAGAGGCCTGCCAGATGGCCGGTGGGTCTTCGGTCTCTTGACATTCATCAGTGTCGTGCAGTCAGATGCTCCCACAGCAGTAGTCCAACCGAGGGACCGTCTCTTAGCCCCTTCCACGGCAGCTCGGTCTAATGACACCACTGAGCAAGGTGCCATGTCTTGGGACCATGTCGGGAAATGTGGCCAAAGTGGCACAGCTGTGTACTTTGTTCCCGCACAGTGGGTTTAGTGAATGCTTTTCATGGATGGAATTACAAAAAGGCATGTGCATTTTAATTCAAACTATGGAACTACTGTAGTCCATGCATTTTCAGTAGCCTACTAGGATTGTATACTTCATAATTGGAATTCACAAATTCAAGAAAGGATTTAGTACCTGAAGGAAATTGGTCTCTGATGTATAGTAATATTAATCTTGAATATGGCCTATAGTCTCATTTCTTTGCACCTCCACAGTTTCATTGTAGTTTATGGGACACATATTACTGTGGCCCTATACCCCTCATCCCTAAATGTACTGGTTATTTGTCATTTTGTACTATTTTAAAATAGTTCAACTAGCCACAGCTTGTAGATCGGCTATTTGAACTATTGTAAAAGGCTTTTCAAAATAGTAAAAAATGGCAAAATATCAACATTTTTGCAAAGCCTGCAGGCTCATCAAAGCCACCTGGACGGTTTCAGATGCAAGTGGCTTTGTAGTCTTGTGAAAAACAAAGCTTGGGAAACGTTAATAAATACATCAAAATGTGTAATATGAGTCGCAAGCCATTAAAACGTTGTTTTATGTAGTGCCATGTCATCGCATTCCTCGTTCCTCCATCTTCGTCCAAGAACTCGTCTGTAACAGAACAAAGCATTTGTCCTACAGTGTGATTCCCCAGACTCCCCAGGGTGATAAAGTGTACCTTTAAAGCCACCCACGGAGGCCTGCTCCTTAAACCAATTCACAATGGTGGTGTTGACAAGCCAGCTCTTTTCTCAACAGGCAAAGTGAAAGTCTTTTGTAATGGACTCAACATCACCACAGTGGCATCCAACAAGCCCCACGGCACCTCCAAATGAGACTCGTGCAGCACTGGAGAGGGAAATAAATGTCACAAAAAATTAATTTTGCCTCTCACGTAAAGGGCTCTCCTGGCTCCCACTCTTGATACCTACCAGCCTGTTATTTGCCGTGGCACAGCACAATAAAAGGTTTCCCCGTAAAGACGCAGCGCCTTATAGGATACTTTTACTAAATTGTTTGATTCATACATTTCACAACTTACAGTTTGATTAGATCTGCAAATAGAAAAGATGAATAAAAAATTAAAAAAAGTGTTATGAGCAAAAATATCTATACAATCTATGGTAGACCTACAAAGGCCTCATCTTCCACACCAAGACAGCAGGTTAAGCCTCTAAATATGACAAATGCAGTAGCCGGTCTCTCTCTCTCTCTCTCTCTCTCTCTCTCTCTCTCTCTCTCTCTGCACAATTATAAGGCAGTTTACCCAGGTTTTGATAAAGCCAGTGCCAAGTTAATCTACGATTCTCAAACACAGGCAGTTCACAGCCTGCACACTCAAAAGCACAATAACCATCATTTTTACCCAAAGCATCAAAAAGCAAAAGCTAGTGAGGGGGGAAACTATACAGATATGTAGTTGGTTCAAATTGATTTCATTCTTTTGTTTGAATATCAAGGTCTCGTTCTTCCCTGTATTTCCCCTCGCTCTCCATGATGGAACGTATTCATTGGGATTGCTGTTCCGACCAGATAAACAGGTTGTTATTTTGTTGGTTTTGTTTTTTTTCCCGTATGGCAATTATTGCCTGCAGATTGTTTCCAATGTGACTCGACTGTCAATGAGCAGGGAGGACGGAGGGGAGGGGAGGGGCAACGTGATGAGAGGGACTATAGACCAACCGCCAGAGCCGCATGCTGTTTCAGCTTCAGGGAACATCTGCCACATATATACGGTATGGCCCCTGCATACGGAGGGGGTTTATGGACTATAGCAATATAGATATTCTTATTGTGCTCCACTATTACCATTCACTATAATTGCGGGGTGGTTCCGGTCCACGCTGCTATTCATCTCTAAAGAGCAAGTAATTTCAATTGCATTACAGTTTGCCATTGGCGGCTTTCAGATCGGTACAACCAGCTTACTGGAGAAGAATAAAGGGGCATGCAATATGCAGAAAGAAATAGATGGAGCAAGCTGCATTACTGTAGGTGCATTTGTGCTTTTAACAAATGAAAAGTGCGCTAAATGGCCTAATTCATCATGTGTGCTGGAGGCGTGATACAACATAAAGTTTTATGTAGAAAGCACAATGGAGCATTGATTGTTCTTTTTTCTTAATCAATTTCTGTTGCCGGCGTGAGCAATTACTCCACTGTTCCAATCACAGGTGTCAAGGGACCGATCAGTCAAAATTGGAGTCAAGGAACTTTCTCCAAGCATCACGATGACAGCTTGTCCAACAATGTGGAACAGATTTGTACCACAGTAGTACAGCTGTATGTGCTGCATATACCCTTACTCCTGTGCACGTGATGTCAGTGTGGGCACATACACTTTGATTATAAAATAGATAAATGAATGAACAGGTCACCCCCTGCTAGGAGCTGGCTTTTTAAATTCTCCTGTCTTGTGTTTGGCTCATTTGCATAATTGTTTAATTAACAAGCAGAGCTGAACTCCCTGCATGTTAAGCAGAGATGATGAGAAATGCCTGATGGGAGTTCTTTCCTTTTTTTCATGGTCACAGAAAAAAAAAGCAGAACCATGTCATCCTCTGTCTTTAGCCTTCAATGGTAATGCAGTGCTGACTGATCACTCACAGAGTGTCAGTGTACTGTATGCACCGTGGGCTTGTGGAGATTTCCCAAGTGTTCATTTCTAACAGAAAAGAAAAGGGGAACTATTCTCTTTTAATTAATTAAAGTGTCCAGCTTCAGTTATTAGTACACTACTGGCATATAGCTGTGTAATATTGTTTGTACAGACACAATATTTGTGTTGAAGCGCATTTTTAATTGTAATTTTTAATAAAAAGAAAAGAAAAAACTATATCAAATGTTATATAAGACCATATTAAAATTGACATTTTAATTAACTGTGTTCTAGATGGTAGTCAACAGTCCACGTTGTTGAACTCATATATATATATTTTTTTCTTAGATGCCAATCATGCCATTATAACAGGATAGTCCTATTGTTTTGCATGCTAAGAAATTCATTACATTCCATACCATACCACATACCATTCCTGTATACTCCGGCTTGTTAGGAGTTAGGAACAACACCATTCAACTATGAAAGAAGTATGACTTGCCAGTTGCCACTGTCAGGTTTTAAAGGCTAGAGACTTATAAATATGAGAGAACACAGGCTGTAGCTTGGGGTGACCCGATAACCGCGTTGTTAGGATGCATGCCTCATGAGCTTCACTGCCTGACAGAAGCCCCTGGTTTGATTCCCAGCTGGCAAGACCATGTTTCCTGTTTCTCTGCAGTGTCTGCACTACCTATCAAAATAAACACTATACAGTATATATATATAGCGACTTTGTTGACCAGAGTCCCCCAGGGTTCTGTACTTGGCGCCTTTTCTCTCTCAAACATCTTGGCCCAGAATGAGCCTGACACGCACAAAAAGAACAAGACTGACTTTACATTTACAATCAGTTTGTAATTAAACTCTGGGGCCCGTGGGCATTATGTGAACAACAACAGTTGAGATGTATTGTATTCATTCATGTTGAGCGGTTCTGATTGTTATCTTGCAGCAATAAATAACACATTATTTAACTGCGTGTGCATTTTGCCAGGTATAGCCGTCAAATGTATGTCTCTGTCATTTGTATTTCCTGAAGATATATAATATGACCACTTTAAGCACTCAAATGTGTTTGTTGACATTGGCAGAAGTCATGAACACGTTGTAAGAGGATTGCACACCGGAAATGGCAGATCTAGTTCACATGTGAGATTGTAAATCTGTTATTTATTTAAATGGTTAAATGCCTATGTTTATATACAGTCCTAGTTTCCAGGGTCTACTCTCTTCTCTAATTCTTTGTTAAATGAGGCACATAGAGTCATCTATCAGAGTCATCCGTTTGACCTGGTCATATGAAGTGACTCACTTGTTCTCTTCTCCTCTATCTCCCAGGGGTGTCATTCTATATTCCACCAGAAAGGCGAGGTATTTTTGTCCCTCAATATCAAACTATTATGGAATGACTTCTATGGATATTTGGAAAGCAATTCATCAGAAATATGATGACACCATGACTGTCAAATGTTGCAAGTACAAATTCAGCAGGTCCAGCATGCGTTCGGCTCCCCTGACAGCACTAAGATCAAGACCCCTCTGCGCTTTCTTTTTAAAACACAACACATGCACTTCACGCTTGAGGCCAGGGGTTATTTTCACAATGACACCATGTTTTTCCATGTGCCCGTAAAGGCCACTGAATGTTTGACAAATGATCTGGAAGACTTTAAACTAAATCTTGACACTCCAATAATTATATATCATCATCCTTAAATCAGCATGCTTCCTCAAGGTTTGTCAGCCTGTCAGGGCACTGTGAGTCCTGTCACAGTATTTAACACAAGTAAGACCGCGAACGCGGGAAGCGAACACAGTATATTTGAGGTCCTTCTGTGATTTTCCCTTTGGTGTAACTTTTGGTGTAACTGCGCCCCCTGGTGGCGGCTGGTGTCAGCGCAGTGTGACACAGACAGACGGACGGACAGACATGTTCTGCCTGGCGTCCATAGTAAGGGCTCACTGCGTTCGCAATTAAAACAAAATAACACATCTGCTTGCGCTAGACCTACTATACAACATGAAAGAGATACTTATCTGTAACGCCTCGGTTCTCAGAATGTTTCAATGCTTTCAACAGTGCAGTACAGTATATGTACCACATGCACTCTAAAACTGCATTAACACTTGAACCCCAGTATCCCTATTTTGGGGGGAACATTTGCCAAACATAATACAATAAATTCAATACAACAAAACAAATCAAAACATAGACTTGTGACACATTGTGAGCTTGTAGATCGCCTACTTTTGGCGAAGAGATTTGGTGTACAGTGTAGATGGAAAAAGATGGTCACAGTTGTAACTCAGCGGTCCATTTAACCAAGAATAGAGGGTTTAAGTGGAAAACGTTGAACTTTGTTGAAGATTATAGGCAGTGTCTAGTGAACATTAAAGTCTAAAATGCCACCACGTGTGGTGAAAAGTTTGCAATAACATCCAAAGCACATCTACAGAACCACAACAACCTAGTGTACTCAACGACAGAAGATGTGGGTGGAATGAGTAATGAAGCAATTTTATTACAGTAATACTTGCTCCTTCCATTTGAGTTGAAATAATTGATTCCCCACCTAGAAATGATTGTATGTACCCATTGAAGAAGCACCCAAGCCCCAAGAATGTTAAATTGATTGCATCAAGTGTATGCACCTCTCTAAATTGTGCCGCACCGCAATCACTGTGGATCTGAATACAAAGTTGTTATCGTCCCCCCAACCTATTTGCTCCAACTTGAATAAGCATAATAATGGCACATTAATTCTGTGACATTTAATCAATGGGGGACACTCGGTCTTATAAATGAGATAAACAGCTACATTGTAAAGGAGCCTATTTCCCTTAAAAAACCAACCTGCTGCCATATTATACATACATGGGGAATTTAAATGGTGTATTAGTAACCAGCGTAATAATACTTTGAGAAAAACTAATGTCAAGAAATTACTGATTCTTGACTGATGCATGCATCAACTCATGAAGACAACTGTATGGTTACATTTATGCTTTTTTGAGCGTACAACATATGTCCCTAAGGCCAATGTTCCCACAGCCCTCCCTCAACCTTAACCATAGGGCTCCATCCATCCATCCATCCATCTTCAATCGCTTATCCGTGTTCGGTTCACGGGAGCAACAGCTCCACCAGAGAGCTCCAGACTTTCCTCTCCAGAGCAACATCAGTGACTTCCTCCTGGGGGATCCCGAGACGTTCCAAGGCCAGTGAGTCGATGTACAGTAATCTCTCCATCTGCGCCATGGTCTCCCCCGGGGTCTCCTCCCAGTGGGACATGCATCGAGGACCTCCCTAGGGAGACGCTCGAGAGGCATCCTAACCAGATGTGCGAACCACCTAAGCTGGCTCCTTTCCAGGTGAAGAAACATCGGCTCTACGCCGAGTCTCTCCCACGTGACTGAACTTCTCACCCGATTTCTAAGGCAGATGCCAGCCACCACGCGAAGAAACCTCGCTTGTATTCGAAACCTTATTCCCACACTTCATGACCATAGGGCTACAACCTATCCAATTCACATTGCTGCTAAAGCATGTATGGAACACAGCTAATATAATGTATTTGAGAGAAAAGGTGAGATTAAGGCCCCTTTTACACAGCGACCATCTCCAGATAAAACGGCAAAGTCCCGTTGCGTTCTCATTTTTTATTGAGCCTTTACACGAGAACGCACACCATATGAAAACGCATGCCAAGTCATGCCCGGTCACTAGGTGGCGGTGACGGACTGTTATGGATAGACC
>OOFJ01142780.1:1196-14772 GCA_900323375.1 Benthosema glaciale
TGTACATTTATTAATTTGTCACACTTGGCTGGGGATTGTTGGACCTTGTTTTGGGGGTCATTGACACAAATTAGAAGGGATTTGTAGTTTCGGCCTCATGTCTGAATGGGTCCAAACAAAAATGTCTTAAATAGAACAAGCAATACAACTTTTGCCTACATTGACATCCAGGTCTGTAATCCCCCAGCAGTGACCGCGGGCCACAGACACCGTGTGGAGTCCACCTTTCACTCTGCCTGTTTGCTGTCATTCAAAAAATGTGTGTTTGCCTTTCATTGGTATGTGTGTGTACTGTGTACGTAGGCATTATTATAATTATTCCATTAAATGTTTTGACATGTGTACCAAGACATCAGAGACACATACTTCCCACAGTTGTCGCCAAGAGACTGCAAATAATTGCTATTTTGTTTTTGTTTTTTAAAGAAGAAGAAAAGGCTCTATACCCTGTTATAACATGTATATAACGATGCAATGTGACATAACTCTGTTTACAACAAGCTGCACCCCCTCCAACTGTATATATTTTCCCCATTTTCAACTGCTTTTATTGTATTGTATTTGTGACACTTGCTTTGGCAATGTAAACGTTCGTTTTCTCATGCCAATAAAGCTCCTTTGAATTGAATGGAATTGTGTGCACACTAGTCTATATCAGTCTGTTTTACTCCAATGTAGTCTTATGGCTATTATGATATACAAGTTACCCCTATGCCTTAGGGCTTAGGTCACTGAAATAAGTCAAATGATCTGCAGAAGGCTGCAACAACAAGAAAAGGGGAGTGTGAGTGGTGGAGAGTTAAGGCTCATTCATAGTTTGCTTTTTAATGACCACCGCGGCCACTGAAAACTACAACATGACGTCACATCACCTCCACCACCACACTGCACCGCTGTTTCCAGCACTGCTCTCTGTTTGTACTCACTACCGTCTCTGAATGAGCCTTTAGCCTTCACCGTCAGGAAAGAGGATGACATTGAGTTATTTCCCTCTATATAACATGCATGGCCCAAGGGGACACATGCAAGTCCAGACCAGTCCAGACCAGACCTCCTTGACTCAGGATATGACAGAACAAACTGGACACACCCATGTCACCACCTGTAATTAGCATTGTTTGAACAGGGAAGTGCATTATTAATGATTGATATTTAACTTGTCCTATGAATGAAATTCCAAGTTTCATCACATTCTGATGATTAAACTGTAATCATCGGAAGTGAAGTGTACTCATTTTCAGCTAGGAAAAATACATTTTGTTGTTTCCTGTTGTTGTGATCCCATACAGAATCATGGAACCGCTTAAAAGTAAAAGATCTTTTTGTCTTTTTGATTTAAAAGATACAGTAACTAGATAGTAAAGTAATATCCTCACCCTTAAAGGACCACTTTTAATTCATATCTTCATATAATTAGATCACTAATGTTCATGATAAAATACCACATGTTTTGTGTCTCATAGGAGGGCTGTGGGCCGTCCACCAGTGACATCATCCTTAGGCAGATTTATTTTAAACAAGACAAATATATATCTTGATTTCACCGTTCTCTATAGACAGCACATGTTACCAGCAACAAATAGAAGTGTGCTAGCCAACTGTATGCATGAATGAGCACTTGTTCTGTGTGACTCTGTCTCTGAGCACCCCAGCCCAGCGAGCCTGTGCACTCAGCCCAGCCCTTTAGGACTGTTGGTGGACACAGAACAGGCCAAGGTCTTACGTAAGAGGTAGAGGAATGCTGGAGCGCTGCCGCAAACTCCTACATCACACACACACACACACATGCACACACACATGCACACGCACACACACACACACACACAGAGAGAGAGAGAGAGAGAGAGAGAGAGAGGGGGGCCCTCTCCCCTGAGCAAAATAATATACTCTCTCCATAACTAGACTAAGTTACCAGAAAGAATAATGAGTGCTTAAGTTTTCAGTCTCTTTTATTTACACTTTACAGATTACATTGGACAATCACTATGCCCCAAGTCATAAAAATAGGTCCTACAGTATCCAGGTTTTTGTTTAAAAAAAAAAGAAAATATCAAATGATACATTCAGGGAACATAATTCAAGAACAAGTGTAAAAATAAGTTATCATGGAAATACTTTCTCATCAACGCAGACAAACATACAACTACATCTCCAGACCAGATACTTCAGACGTGATTCTGTTATGTGAACTCTGGGATCAGATCCCAGAGGAACATCTCTGGGATCTTGGAAGACAGAAATGTACTGGCCCTAGTAGTACCTCCAGGGTCAAGTGAGGCCAGGCCTTGATTCAACGAAACCGAACCACAGCTTCAATACATCCGTTCCATCCGAGTCTTGCAAAGTTCTGTCAAATAGAACAGTTCTCCACATGCCAGATCATCCATTGTGCCTCAGCTGAATGTAGCAGACAGAAGTTAACATAAACACACTTGTGGTAGACACAGACAACAGCAGATACATCAGTGATGTACGCTTCTGTTAATTACAACTTTTTATGAGGTCATATACTCCAAATCCAGGACCAGCTGCTGTAAATAAATGTCTAGTTTTGTCTCTTCGGAGTAGACACTTCGGATTCTGGGCGGTCAATGAAAAACAAGGTGAAAAGCATGAACGACGACCTTCATTTGAAAATATACAGTACATCATAACATCATCATCCTTTTAACTTCGAACAACTTCGCCAGAAAGAGACGAAGATGTTCTCACATTTTGACTTTTGTGTAAAACAAATAAAATACAATACTGACAATATTTCACAAAAACTCAGCGTCTGTGTAAGCAAACACCATTATTGCACTCTGACAGATGGTCATGTATCTTTATATACACACATCGGTTCAGTCACTTATTATTAGCCAGGTGCAACCTGGCTATACTGTCGATGTTAGTGAGAACCAGAGCAATGTAGAAGGAGAGTAGTGCCACTCCTGTTGACTCCAATAGAACGCCTGGAAAGCGGAAGTGCTCTACTGTGCCCATTCTATCTCAATGGGACAGTTCCAATGTTTGGAACTGTAGCCCATAGGCACCTGGTCTGGCGGCGAGATCAAAGCGTGTCGCCACTCTCCTTACACCACTCTGGTGAGAACCTAGTGGACACTTTTTCATGATTGGCTGTCTCTACAGCCTCTAAGCCAATGGGAATTAAAACCCATAGTCTGAACGCTGCAACGTGAAGCCGTATCCTCCAAGCCAATGGGAGATAAAACCCCATAGTGAGCTTGCTGCAGCTGGCGGTTATGACGTGAGAGCCGAGGTGTTAGGCATATGTGGCCACTGCATTGAGGACCTGTATCGCCATGGACACACAGGGCACTTGCCCGATGATGTAGGCCAACGACCGCGTCGGTGCCCGCATGGCAAACAGGTAGGCCGCGCTGTGTAGAGTCCTGGCGAGGAGAAACACCAGGAAATGCAGCCGGGCCACGGCCAATGAGGGTCCAGTAAGGCAGTAGACGGCCCCCACAAACAGGAAAGGAAGAATGTTCTCCATGTCGTTGCGGTGAGCCCTGCATCACGGGAGACAAAATACAGTTAGTCACCCTGTATATCTACAACAGTGACAATTTAACTCTGAGCGTGTCCATTTGGTGAGTTCACAGCAAAATGTTTGGTGTAAAGAGTTTAGAAATGTGTAAAAACACATTTGTATTGCTTCTTTTCTTTTCCCTCCATGGGTTCAAACAGCAAAGTGCAAATCCATTATTATAAGTTTAAAAGGCACTATACACAGGTATGCCCACACACACATGTACACGCATAGACATGCAACCAAACCCTAAATCCAAGGCTTAACCCAAAGAATAGTCCCTTGAGCTATTTGGAGGATTGGAAAAAAATGTCCTTGCTTTCTGTTCAAATGTCATCATTACCACAATTTTGCTAATATTCTTGTTTGGTTGTTCAATAATGTCTTTTCCACATAAAACTGGGAAACACGTCGACACACATCTGGTTTTTATAGAGCATTGCTTAATCGTTCCCTCACTTCCCCTAAATCTTTCTGAAGAATGTCCACAAACGCTACCTGCTCTTTTCTTTGCCAGGAAGTGTAATGTGATACAAAGTAATTATAAAACCCTGCATTGCATGAAGAATATTCTGTCTTTGAGTCATGACAGCTTAAGTCAAACAGACTTAAGGTGGATCACGAACTTTCCTCTGAAGTGATGTCGTGTCAGTGAAAGTACAGCAAGTACAGTATGCTGGGGGAAACCACTGGATTGCATTCCATGTCCTACGGACAGTCATGACATCAGTAGGTACTGTGCCTCAAAAGGAGGGAGAATGATTAAGTATACAAAATGAAAAACATCTGTTGCCCAACATTCCCTGTCACCAACAAGCATCACTTTTCCTTATGAGTCATTGCCATGTCACCTAAACTGCAATCTGGGAAGTGGGAACCCATTTGGGGGGGAAAGAATGCTGCTGAATCTGTCTTGAGAGATTACCTAAAGTGAAATTTCCTGTAAAAAACATTCAGAAGGTCAAATGCCTCATAGGTTTGCCCTCTGCTCTGCCTATTTCCTCCGAGGTGGAAAGTTTGGTGACGCAAGGTTACCCGCTGCCCTAATTGAGCTGTGTTTTATTAAGCTCCAGAGCTCGGCCCCTGGCTGTATAGCTGCTTCTGGGAATGCCTGACTAATCAGAATCTGTGGCTGTCGTAGACCCACACGCTCCCACAGCACCCCACCCACCCCGTTTCCTGTACAACCGCAAAAGGAAACTTAGAAAGAAATATTATTTTGGGAGGACAAAAATAAAACCAGCCGCACACAGCACAGCATTAGTAGAGTTAGAAATGGATGTGATTATATCTACCCCAGGCCCTGAATGTCATAACATTCACTGATTAATGATACATTTGTGATGCTAGATAATTGTGTGCGAATGAACAAATGTTTCCGGTCATTGAAATATATAAAATATGGGTCTTCGAGGTTTATGGGGCGGGATCAGGGATTTTAAAGTTTATAGTGTTGGGAAAGCAGCTGCTCTCCTCAGCACCACAGATCATTTCCTGTATGGCAAGCTAAGACAAAACAAGCGTTACTTCGACCTGATGAAAACACTGGCTGTGGGTGAACAACCATTTAAAGATTTAAACCCAATACAGTGTACTTGGTCCGCTCCCGTTTCCCTCTACACACCGAAACTCCTCAAGGAACATAGCCGATGAGCTGTAGTGTACATGCTCACACTGCAAGCTTGTAGATCGGCTCAATCTGATAACACGACTGTAGTTGGAGGGAGGTGGGTGTGCATAAGTTAGTCGTATGTACCAAAACTCTGACATACGTGGCCGTTAAGACTCACCCCACATGCGGTTAGGGTTAGGATTAGTAATGTCGGATTATAAAAGTCAAAACAAACCATTATGAAAATTGACAAATATTTGTAAACCTTGTTCTGGATATTCTTTTCCCACCATGCCAGGATGAAAAATAAGAGATCATAACAAACAGGAGAGTTTTGGTTGTTGCATTAAGGGTGTAGAATAGAGACAAATATCTCCTCCCCTAGGGGCAACGGTGTCGACTGTGGGGAGTGCTTGGTAACTGAAGCACCCACACACAATAGGAACCCAATATAGCACAGGTATTCAACTGCTAATATGGTGGCTTTTGTTTGTTGGGCACCCACAACAGTTATAAGTCCTTTTCGCCTGCCTGCCTAGGGGGTAGGCCGGTAGGGTGACCATTTCAATACCAATACATGCATATGGATGCAACTGATGCAACGTGTTGAGCACCGACGAGCCCTTACACCTTCTGCTGGCTGAAGCACGCAGGACTTCTCCTTATGCATATATAATTCGCAATTTGTCATTACCTTCTACTCAGAGCAATGTAGAAGGAGAGTAGTGACACTCCCGTTGACTCCAATAGAACGCCTGGAAAGCGGAAGTGCTCTACTGTGCTCATTCTATCTCAATGGGACAGTTCCAATGTTTGGAACTGTAGGCCATAGGCACCCGCTCTGGCGGCGAGATCAAAGCGTGTCGCCACTCTCCTTACACCACTCTGCTTCTACTTATAATTACCATTTGTAAAGGAGCACTTTCACTCCTCACCATTTCAGCCTTATCTTCATACAATTAGTCCTCACTAATCCTAATTATAAGGCTAGACCGCAACCAATGCAACAAGTCGCAACTTCTTGCAACAAAACAAGTATGCAACTCCTTGCAACTGCCATTGGGGATAATCTTTGCATGTTGTTGGTGTACTGTGGACTGGCCTCAAACCGTAGACGGTATAATTTCTGCATCTCAGAGGTTGGCTGCTGTGGATAGTTCATAAACCTGTCTAGCAACATACTCTAACAAGAATGTTAAAGTATGTTATGTTCTTGTTTGAAATTACGTGTTTTCCCTTTCTCTTCATGCCAGAATGGCTTGTATTAAAGGACGCTAACATTCTAGGATGTGAAATTCTGTAGTTTCCATTAGCTTAGTAACCCCCAGCAGCCCCATGATGTCATTGGTAGCCAGCTGGTAGGCATGTTACTGAACTGTCCACAGCCTACCTCTGACTGAGACACAGCGAGTAGACAGAAATGAAGACATGCTGTCTTATGAGCACTGGTGGCTGGTGAGGACATGTGTTATAGTTGAATTTTGCCTAACGATAAAAAAATAAATCTTGAACTTTCATGAAATACATGCACTAAAAATGTATGACATTAATGTATAGTTGGGAGTAGGCCTAACCCGGCCTAGGCCATAACAGATTCAGCACAGCAACAAAAAAATGACATAGGCCTACTAGTTACTACAACGTACAAGTGACAGACATACACACGCACAGGGTAGCACCCAAGCACACCCACACACTTTTAGAGAGTTTCCCCACTATTCCTATTTAGCCATGAGACTAAATAGGCTAGCTACACTACATCACATCACATACCTAATTTGGTATTGGTATTTAGGAGAATGTTCATATGTAAATACTATTATTTAATAGATTACAATATATATATTACAATATTTTTGTTTTTTTGTTTTGTTTTTCTTAATACTTTTTCTTGTCATGTTGTTTTTAACCACTTTAATTGGAACATTGTTTTGAAGGTGCTATATAAAATAAAATTCATTGTCATTATCAGTTTATGAATGGCATGCTACTATTCAATTCCAGGCTACTTTTTACACATTACAAATTGACTGTAGCCATTTGAAACCCATTCCACACAAATAAAGGTAGGCCTACTGAATAATTCCTAGTGTGTCAGTCAGACTGTCAGTCTCACCTTAGGCAACGTTCCACGGTGGGATCCTCTCTGCAGAGCTGTAGACCTCCATGTCTGACTGCATCCTCAGGGTTGGCGAAAGCCTTCGAGCCAAGAATGGTAAAATCAATATACTATGTAGTCTCTCTCAAATTAAATGATGATTTTAAATAGCTGATTGATTGAAACTTTTATTAACAGCTTGGAGAATTACAGTACATGTGGGACGACACTGTAAAGCATTTCTACTTGTTTACAATAGGGTCCACCATGTTCATTTCATCAAGACATTTAGAGACGTACATTCACTTCTGTGTGAACCAAAAGCAGGAAATCATAGTGGAGGTAAAAGGGAAAAGATTCTTTGGTCACGCAAATTGCTATTAATAAACGATGGACATCAGGATATTATTATTAGGTCACTCACCTTTTTTCGAAGCCTCACTTGTCCTGTTATTATTGCTAGGATGTACATCTTTACTACAAGAAGTACAGCGTAGAAAATGAAACACGAGCAAACGTCATTATATATCATGATTGCTCTTTTGTTGTTGCTTTAATTTAAATCCCCGAAATCCTTGTCAAGTTGTTTGTAGCCTGCTGTGCAGAGGAGGAGGAGAACTCGTTGCTCAGAGCCGACTGCCGAGAATGAAGTGAAGTTGACTCAACTTCTCAGAGTTTATATAGGAACACCCCCCGGGGCCCCCCTCCCCCCGCCCCTAGTGTGTCGTGACGCTTGTTTTGCTCCCACCCCCCTTGAGTTTTATAAGCCTAACTAAAAACAATTAAATTGCCTACAATGTATTTGTGATTTTTATCTAACAGATACAAATCTTGTCCAGCCATTATGTCTCACTCTCACACCTCCTCTCCTGCACGCCCTGGCGTGTTTGATGTGGTGAATGTTGGAGTAGTGTTCCTTACCCCCTGGGCATGGAATTTACACACCAGGTCGCTCAAATACCAATCTTCCACTAGCAGCAGTTGTAGAAATATGCAAATCTCAACAGCAGTATAATAGTTCGAAGAGCTTATAATTGCAGATTCGGTAGATTGATGTGACTGGATTTCATTAATTTATGGTTGATTGCCCCATAGCCTATAGGCCTATATTATGCAGCATCCTGTCCTGTGTAGCCTACAGATGTCACTCAGGCTGGGTGACTGTTTGATTGATTGAAATTTGTATTAACAGCTTGGAGAATTACAGTACATTTCAGGTACAATTGCAGTACATTTCAAGTACAACTCAATACAAGACTGAAAACTGTGAGTGGGATGACACTATAATATAAAGCATTTCTACTTATTTACAATAGGACCCACCCTGTTCATTTCATCAAGACATTTAGAGACGTACATTCACTTCTGTGTAGCCAAAAGCAGGAAATCATAGTGGAGGTAAAAGGGAAACGAAAAATATTCAATGAGGGGAAAAGGGGTGGGGGTGCCGCTGAAACTGGTAGCCTGCAGACAGACCCGCACGATGGTGGCCGTTTTGTCTACCTGGATCAGCGGCTGGGGGGAAAAGAGGGTGGTTGGGGGAATCTTGTTTTTTTTACGGAGGCCAGTTTCGAATCGCAGCCAACCGTAGGTGCCATTTGAGAGTTGTTTTGAAGGACTCAAGGGATTCACATGTCTTAATGACTGTCAGAGAAACATTAACAATTTGACATCTCACTAAGTAGGCCAAGGATAGTAGATCAGCCTTAATAATAAACGATTAATAAGCAATAGCCTATTGAGGCGAATAAATAAGAAATATGGATAACTGTCTGGATAATTTAGGCCTCATCTAAATCAAACAAGAAGACCAATCAAGCTAGATAAAAAATAAATAGACAAGCCGCAATAAGTAGACGTACTACTGAAATAAGAAGACATTTCAGCTTTTATTGTGGTTTATTTGTATTTACTTATCACCACAAATATGTGCATTTTATGTAGTATACGGAAGGCTATAGGCTATCTCTCTCTCTCTCTATATATATATACATAAAGCCTAGTAAAGCCTAAATATATGGCACTTTCATAATCATAAACCCTTCACTATCGGGGCTCATTGTCAATCGTCCGTCCCCTGTGTCTGCCAGTCCACGGTGACAGAGCTCTCTGTGCTGGTGTCATCGCAGCAGTCCTCAGCATCAGAGAAAGAGGACATGTAGTGAAGACCGGTCACCCTGTGGTAGCCACCCTGGAGAGCCTCTGGATAGGCAGTGAGCTCCATAGCCCTGCGGCCGGATCTGTTCACCGACACGTTCCACAGGTCAACCAGCCGAGAACATATGGCACAACCCATGGCAGCATGCAGCGGCTCAGCAGATTCGGACGATGACAGTGAAATAGCACACAGCACGCCAAAGTTTCGAATACACATGTGTAGGCAATAGAATGTAGTAGTCACACTCCAGTGAGTACTATAAGTTAATCATGATTCATGACAGACATGACAGCAACTGCAGGTGACACAAGCAGACAGACAGACATCACTTCACTATTACACATCTAAAGTACGTAGTATCTGAGAGCATTGCAATATGACACAGTCTCCAGCGGAGTGTCTTTCCCTGGAATGTGTTTATGCAAGTTCCCCTCCTGTCTGAAGCGCTGCCTTTGGCAAAGAGAGTGGTGAGAGAGAGAGTGAGTGACTGAGAGAGTGAAAGTTTTAGCATGGAAGAGTTTTCACCCGGTGACCGCAGATTGTAACCGCCTCACCGCCATCCAAACCCTGCCTGCAGGGCCTCTTGTGGGTTTACTGGGTTAGTGTGAGTTCAAAGGTCACAAAGTCGTATAACCAGGCTCCTAAGATGCTTTTCGAAACCTGGCAGATTAAATATCTAAATATTTACAGAGTTATAGCCGGTTCACAAGAAGAGGAGTTGAATCGGCGTTCTGGACTCTGGCACGCACTGCAGTCCTTCCAAGCCTGCTCAGTCCAGGTGACAACTGAGGACACACTTATGGCTCAAAAGGTTTCACAATTAGTTGTGGGTCATATAGCTTTTTACGTATGTAACTTTTCCTGTTGACACTTGGTTGCTTTGATGAATAAGTTAGAAGCTTCTCGCATCATGCAGTCATCTTCTGTCTGAAGAATTCTGTCGTTCTTTTTCTTCTGATTCTTCAGACGTCTTGTGTTCAGCGAGAGTTCATAACTGTGGTCTATAGCGAAGCAGATCCTGAAAAGAAAAAGACGACAAAGGAAATGTATTTAGAGAAATGTAATATCTCAGCTACATTGTAATGCAAGGATCTATCTAGTGTTGCTCATGTCATGCTCAGAAAGAACAACTGCACTATTCCATTCCCACTGTTACCCTTATTCCATTCTCTTACTTTATCCAACCGTCCATTATACTGATATACAGTACTGAGCAATCAGGCAAGCTGGTACACTTCGGCCCTGGGGCCTTCTTCAGAGAGAAATAAAACTTCTGGGAACTCAGATTACAGCTTCAGTGATAAAGCTGAAGAAGGCCCCAGGGCCGAAACGTCCGAAGTTTGCTGTGTACCTGCTGGGGAAATGAGAAATAAATAATACGAAATGGAATAACGTGAGTGCTGGTTGTTCCTCTTTTGAACTGTATCTACTTGAACCGTGCACCCGTGAACATTGTCAAGATGGGAATACGCTATTGAGTGAGGGCTTCTTTTCTTTTTTTCACACTTCTTGAGATTCTAACTGTCTTTTCTGTGGAATTTCTTTATGACCTCAGACTTCCCAGTATATATCACTATGTTTAGTGCACTGTTCCGTGGAACAAAATACAAAATCTTCACTTTGCTACATGCATGGTCAGGGACCACCTGCAATAGAATACCTTCTTCACAGACCACCAGTGGTCCACAGACCACCCGTTGAAAACCCCTGGTGTAGACAATCCATTTTTATATGCAGTGTGTGTGTGAGACACACCACACAGGTCTGTGGCACATCGACCATCAGTCCTCCCCCACTGAGTCAACGTCACTGCCCTGAGGGCGAGAAGCACGCCACCGCTCGCCCTTTAGGGGCCTGTGGACGTGCGACTTTTCCATCACAGCAGCAAACAACAGATTGAGATTTGTGATAAGAGTCATATATGGTGGTGGTGGTGGAGGCATTGGGATAACAGGACGGGGCTACAGCAGGGCTACAGGAATAACATATCTTCAGGCTGAAACTATGTGAAACAGTGAAAGGTCCCTCTTTACTTTCCACACAATTCCACACAATCATTCTAGAATTCCCACTCAGGTATGTCAAAGTTTGTACGTCTGCGTGCAAATTTGAGGATTCATATTATAGTGATCATCATGAACTTTCTGCATTGTCAGAGGGTAGGTCCATGCAGCCAATTGTACCAGTTTAACTGCCTGTACTTGGGGTGACCAATACATTTGCATACATAATTGGTAATTATTCCAGTTCATTTGAACATATCAGAATATGCGCTCTTGAACCAGACTGTCTGGATAATGTCATGCAAAGTTGAATGGCATATACAAGACCTACAAGTTATTATTACTATGAGTGTCAGTGATGTTCACCAGAAATAACTGTGGTCTTCTGGCTAGTGTCTCCCTGCCACACCCATCCAAACATGCTGGGGGACGGGGGACGGGGGACGGGACATATTAGGACAGACAGCCCCATGGAAAGGACTGTAATATGGAACAACAGCATCTAGGCTACTACAGGCTACATATTATGTTCATATATCTGCAACCTTGTTCTTTTCTGTACAAATCTGATGCAAGCTATAACAAGAGGTGCATTATTAAGACTTGACAGTGTTGATTTATTCCCTTATATTCTGCAATTTCAAAATATAATATGGGTCATTATATATTTTTTTAGATGTCTGTGATAGCTAACATGTATTTGAAAGTAAGGGATATCAATATATTATATTATTATATTGAAATACATCAGTCTTACTATCTAGACTCTAGAGTCTAGACTACTATGATGTCATAGATCGATGGACTGTTGCTGTATGGGAGTGCACTGTCATGCTCACACTCACACACATGCAGGAGAACACATGCTAATGGTTTGATGGGGTGTGTCGATTGAGCAGCTGCCATTATAGGTGTGTGTGTGTGTATGAGAGAGGGAGGAGATTCATGCAACAGAGAAGCATGATGATCCTTTTCTCGCACCTACCTTTTAGTGTGTTACTGCTTCTGTCTCCCAAAGGATGATCAGTGAGCGTATGGTACAGGATACCATATAGGATGATCACGGTGCGTCCCCTATAGGATGGTGTGTGCGTAGTACGCTATCCTCTCTCCATCTCGTCCCTCCACACTCCCTCTCTTGTCTTTGTCTGCCTCTGTCTCAAGCAGCCAGATATAGCAACTCATGTATCTCATACTGTAAGCAGATCGAGGGCTGCAGATGACATCATTGCTTCTCACTTATATTTTCAGTTTTTCAGTTTAAAACGCACACACACACACTCACTCACACACACATACCTTTCTCTACGCATCTTTCTTACACAGATCTTAAACAATGATGTTGCCGGTTATAAATACGTGCATGTTATTATTGGTTATTATCCCTCAGTACCTAATCAATGTGTCCTCAGAATTATATTGATCATATTACCGTAATAATACATAGATGCATGCATTTCTTGTGGTATTGTATTGTTGTGATATGGATCTCCCTGGGTCTGAAATAAAGATTGATTGATTGATTGACAGATGCTGTGATATAATTCAGATTATGAAATGAACATTAGCTGTGTGCCTTTATGGTGATTGAGTAAAATCACAATTTAAATCATTGTATTGAGGCAATGGTGCTATTTCTAGTTCCTCAAACAAATGCCCGTTTCAACAGTGGCTTTGTTGAAGCTTCAAAGTAATGGATTTAGTAATGCAACCATGAAGCCTGCATTACATTTTCAAACTATTACCACGACCAGTAGTCACTCATGAGTCATGTAATGTATATTTGAATGATTATGATTATGTTATTAGAATTAGAAGAATGTAGAGTAGTTCTACTTTCTTTGCAGCAGTAACTCAGGAGGTGACTGGCTTCTGCCACCCTGTGGAAGTTTCCACCTAGACCATGGGTTTTCAACTGGTGATCCGCGGACCACTGGTGGTCCGTGAAGGTATTGCATGTGGTCCCTGACTCATGCATTTAGTAATGTAGGAAAGTGAAGATTTGGATTTTAATGTATTGTATTGACCACACAACCACCAAGTTGTGAAACAATGCAGTAAACGACCTGGTGACATAGGATGAGGCATGTCGGATGTCAAGAACCACAGAAAAGGGAGTTAGAATCTCAAGGGAAAACTGTACCGGATTGCCTGGTTGAGTCACCATTAT
>OOFJ01142809.1:0-12159 GCA_900323375.1 Benthosema glaciale
CATGGCACAGGCGTATAGGTCGTCTCTCTATGACACTTTATGAAGCGGAACGTATTCGCCGCCAATCGCAATAAACCGATTCCCCGAACCTTACGTCTGGCTTGATAACGTGTCGTAGAGACGACCTGCACACATGCTCCACATATCAAATTAAAGATAGATATTTGGCGATCACGCAGCACTTTGAATTGTAAAAAATGGACGAAAACTGACCAACATATGATTAAACAATATACGTGTTCTTGGAGCTCCATGCGAGGGGAGTAAAAGAAAAGCGCAGCACCAGGCAGCAACGGGTCATGGGTAAGGCTGAAACAATATAACACTGGGCATAACGGGCAAAGATAAGGGGTCTCTTAACCCATTTAAGCCTGAGGCCGATTCTAAAAATGCCTTCTAAATCCTGACCTAATATTATAAGAAAATAGTCAAATATCATCAGCATAGCATGAAATTTTGATTTTTTTTTTAATACTGTACATACTGTACAGTGGACCAAAATGCTTTCCCGGCTACAGGGGGTAAACACCAAAAATGGCAAATGGCAATGGGATGTGGCACAGGGATTGGTTGAATTGCTGAAACGCCCAAACCACACCTATGCATAATGTAACAGGTCGCGGAGGTGTTTAAGGGATTTACAATGGTCACCAAAATAACAATTTTAACGGGGGAACACCCATTCCCTTAGGCTAGATGCCCTAATAGCGGTAAAAGCGAGTTGCGACTAAAATCGAGCCCTGAATGTGTTTTAAGCAAATCCTTAGACTGTCTGCTCTCCAATTACTATAGGCCCTCATAGCCACAGATCTCTTCATTCAAAAGCCAGGTTGTGACCAGCCTGAATCGCCACCTTAAAAAAATACTTCCTTAAAAGAATATTTTCGGGCGATTCAGATCTGCTGACGGTGCCTACGGCACTCCCTAAAAAGAATATTTTCTGGCGATTCAGGTCTGGTGACGGTGCCTATGGTGCCGTCAGTTCCGTTCGAAACACGCTCGTGGCTGTGTTTGTTTGGTTAGCAACCGGGTTAGCCCATTAGCCACATGATTGACAACGTCGTCTACTTTTCCTCTATTCTGATTGGTTGGTATGAACCAATCGCCAAAGACTGCTGGTTTGACAACGCCTATTCCTAGAAGCTGCTGCCGTGAGGAGGGCTTTCAGTCTGAATAATGGAGTGAAACGAAATGAAAATTCAGACTGAGTCACGCTAAGGTTGTGACAGCTCAGCATAAATTAGAGAACTTGCAGAATATCAAAGCTGTGAAAGCATATGACCTTACAGTTGGCTTATTAACCACCCTCAACTAATTCATAGCGCAATCTAAACAATGGCAGCATTCATGAAATGTGCCATCTCCCTCCCATAGCCTGTGGGGTGTGGGTCTGACTAATGAATTTTTATCTAATATCTATATTAAAAATGTTAATATTATGAAGAACGCCAACCATGAACAGAATCTCAACTGAAATTCTGTTCTGTTATTTTCGGTTCTTCTGTCCTGCTCCCTTTGGGTGAAATAGTTGGTGTGGCCTCTTGTGTGCCTGGTATGACTTGTGGAACTATATACTGTATATATATATAGGTCTTTTGGCCCCTTCCTTTCTGAACCGCTTAAACCCCAGCGTCTGTATTCTGAGAAAACCTTCACAGACGATATTCAGATCGACAAGCTCACAATGAGTTGCGCTGTGATGCGTTGTGTGTGTGCGTGAGCTTGTTGAGCGGCTATTTTCAACAGAGATATTTAACGTGGACTGCAGACAGAAAAGAGCGTAATGTATAGCGCCCTGAGCGCTATAACCCCCTTGTACGCACGCGCCAACACCGTCAGCCCTCCCTAGATCTCCCCAATCACGTGCTCTGAGTTGTAACCATACCGTTCCAATAGAGTCTTAAGAAGATGGCTCTTCCGGTTCCGGTGTAAGCACAGAGAGAAGTGTTTAAGGCTGCAATGCTGCTTCCTGGTCCCAACGGTGAATGGTCATGATGATGAGTATGCTACTGTTATGTCCATAAACTCATTCTTATATCTAGAAATGAGCCTCGCACCATAAGTTGGATGTATGCCGTCGCTCCTAATCAGACCAACGTTCCCCTCAAGAGTATCAGTCTGCCTATGATTTTTGAAGCCCACAAATACGTCCCTCGACGACCATTGGTTGAAGGATGACATACGGCTGTACTGTACATCGCATGCTTAATCGTATTTGGTACTAGGGGAGTGGACCAGAGAAAATCCTGAAGAAGTGCCTTGTTGGCTCGAAACGTTACCGCTTACGTAAAGATACGTATGGGACCAGTAATTGGTGTGCAGAGCCTGCAGGGTCTTTTTATTTTTGTACTGAAAAGGCTGACATTTTTTCTGCATTATGTGCACACCGACGCAACATGAATCTTACTGACTGACCTCCAATTTGAGCAAACTAAACTAAATCTAAATTATCTAGTTTCCCCACAACATTGAGGCTGGTGAACTGGCACACTGGAACAATAACTACCCTGTTTTCAAGCAGATGTTCACAAAATATGCTGTCGGTGTCAAGATTCCCAAGCAGAGGTCAGTGAAGTGATGTACCCAAACACTAATGGGCCTGTGAAAGATCAAATTCAGTTCAGACATTTGTGTTTATGACAGGCTCGAACCCTAATTTAACTTCCATAACCAACCCTGTGCATGTCTGAGAGGGGAGAGACCCGGTATCCAGCAGGTCAGGTATTATAAAGACTCGACAAACCCAATAATTGCAAATTGCAATTGCTATTAAAGATATTAAAGAAGATTTGTCCCCCTAAATGATCATCAGATACTATGATTCAAAAAGGTGTACATAAACTTATAAATAAATAAATAAATAATAAACTTATATTAATAAATTATAAATTATGTTTTTATGTGGCCACAGTACACCCACCAGTTCATTGAGTATTTTCATGTGGGTGATCCACCTGAACTGAAGCCACACCCACAGCTGTTGTTGTATGATAAAGGGGGGGATTAGATGATATTGTATAAAATGTGGTGTATTTCGATTGGGGCCTTTTGACTCAAAGGCTTTCAGCTTTCAGGAAGAAACCAAAGATTCACAGGGAAGACATTATTTAAATATTCTAACCACACCTGGGGGGTCTCTTAGAGCAATGTTAACTCCATAGACACATACGAAACGGGAAAAGTAACAAAATCACGGCACAACCTTTGGTCACGGATTGAACTGTTTAAATTTGTTCTGACAAGGACACATTCCTTATTTCAAAACAAAGGCATATATCATCGGTTACAGTAGACCCATCTTCACCATGCACCTTTCCCCCACTCTGGCACAACTCTCTGGTGTGCAGCTCAACCCTTTCCTCCCTTATTTTGCGCTGGTATAATCTAATCCCAAATTATCCTTGTTACGCAAGTCGCACAGCACTTCATGCATTTCTCTGCTGATCGGCGCGGATCACGGGGCTTCGCAGTCAAACCCACATGGGTATTATAATGATGAATTGACCCATAAATTCACTCTCTGTGATGGTTCCCATAGCATTGCATTTGCTACTGTAGGAGTGATGTGATTTCACGAACCACAACTCTGTGGTTAGAAAAGAATGGAATAGTATTCAGGAAGTCAAATTCTTAGAAGGGAGGAATCTCCTTTAGCTAGGAGCAGAGTGGTTGAAATTGCTTATTTTTCTAATAATCTGCTCATTTATCAGTACGGATACTGTCTTTCTTGTTAAATATTGCGTCCTTACACTGCTGTCCTTACACTGCTGCAGTAGCAGCACTCTCTGCATAAACTAGTTCAAAGTTCAGTTCACAAATTAAAAAATGACCTAGTTAAGTTCATAGTTCATAATTCAAAATGTTGAACTAAAGTTTATGGTTCCAAAAATGTGAGTTATTTTCAGTTTAAAAAATAAAACATGAAAATGAATACGTCGCTGCAAGCTATAGCCTACTTCTACTATATACGCACATCCTGCATATTTCACGCGACGCGTCAGGAGCTTGTGGATCAGCTATTTTCAGAATGTAAACCACGTCATACGCCAAAGTATAAGGCAGGCTTCACGCCGGTGAGATCACCCCTCAAGTAGCCCAACCCCTTGCATCCAGCAGCCAAAGCGCAGTGAAATGCAGTCTGCCATGGGCAGTCGGGAGATGTTGGATCACACAGCGCTCCTCAATGCAAAAATAATACATCGGAAGCAATTGTTTTGGTGCCACGTTATGCTTAATTAATCAACAGGTTTTGGGGTCGAGACTTGTTCTGTGACTGCCGCATGGATCAGCGTGAGTGACTTCCAGAGAGAGATTACGTTAATTTCTGCTACATATTAAGGTCTGTTACGGTGTGTTTTAGCTGGGTTTTTGCCTGGAAGGCTCTATGGAAATCTGGCACACGCTTGAACTGTGAGAGTGACGTTAACACACGCCAGAAATGAACGAGTTTACAATAACGTTCATCAAGCAGAAATATATTACGTTCAGTTCAAGTTCGCCCCAAATCTGAACTTGTTCATTGAACGCATTCGGGGACGACACTGTGCTACTGTAGGCAGTGACCTCTAAGCCATTCATTTATGATTGAATTTTTTTTTATCAGTGCAACCTCTGTTTTAAAGTAAAACTCTTACCTTAAATAACATATAGCTCCTTCTCATTTATTTTTTTTATATTGTGTAAAAGTTCATGTTCTTCCCTAATATCATTCAAAGTGAAACTTTAATAGATTCTCAAATCATTGTGCATAAAGTATTTAAAACCTTTTTTTGTTTTAATCTTGATTATGGCATACAAATCATGAAAATCAAAAAATCCCATCTCAAAATATTAGAATATTTTATGAGAAAAAAAGGACCCCCCCTATTTTCTTCAAAGTACACGCTCCGGACCCAAGGCAGGACACTCGGCTAAGAGCATCAGGGGGACGCCGGAAGGCAGGGGCTGGGGCGGACGGTGGCTCGCCTGTTAGAAAATCCAGCTGGAAAGGATAATCAGCATCTTTATAAAGCCTGTCGACATACGGAAGGAAGCACAAAGTATTCTAAAATATCCTGATCGATGGCTGTGTTGACTCCAGTGTGACGTTTTCATTGGCAGTGATGATTTGGGGTGCCATGTCATCAGTGGCAAAGCCAGAACTGAGTTTTTTGGCCAGGATTGGATGGGCCTGCATGCACGCACCTGATGTGGCATCCCATTATTCATGTATTTATTTCTTATTTATTTGGGGGCGGGACAGCTTTCTATCTGGCTGCATGTCATCTGCTGGTGTTGGTCCACTGTGTTGTATCAAGTCCAGAGTCAACAGAGCCATTTATCAGGATCATAGATATTTTAGAATATGATGTTGACAGGCTTTATGGTGATGCTGATTTTCCTTTCCAGCTGGATTTGGCACCTGCCCACGGTGCCAAACCTACTAGTAACTGGTGTATCGACCGTGGCATTACTGTGCTTAACTGCCCAGCCAACTGGCCCGACCTGAACGCCACAGAGAATCTAGTTTTGTTGTCAAGAGGAAGGTGTGAGACATAAGACTGAACAATAAAAAATGTTTTAGGGCTGTTATCAAAGCAAACCTGGGCTTCCATAACACCTCAACAGTGCCACAGGCTGATCACCTCCATGCCAAGCACCATTGATGAAATAATTGGTTCAAAATGTAGCCCAGACCAGTTATTGACTGCATACAAAATTTCTGGATAAAAAAATATATATACCGTAATTTCCGCACTATAAGGCGCACTTAAAAGCCTTTAATTTTCTCAAAAAACAACAGTGCCCCTTATAATCCGGTGCGCCTTATATATGGATCAACTGGTTAATAATGGTTGATCCATACTGGTTGTACACGGTTGTTCTATTCTATGCGCCTTATAATCCGGTGCGCCTTATATATGAAAACAGTTCTAAAATAGGCCATTCATTGAAGGTGCGCCTTATAGCCCGGAAAATACGTATATAAATTGTGGTCTTGTAAAATATTCTAATATTTTGAGATAGGAGTTTTTGATTTTTGTGAGCTCTATGCCATAATCATAAAGATTAAAACAATAAAAGGTTTTACATTTTCGACTCGACAATGAATTGAGAATATTCATTTTCACTTTTTGAATTTTATTAGGGAAGAATATGAACTTTTGCAGAATGTTCAATTTTTTTTCCCCTACTTCTTTTGATCCCAAATGACTTGCCATGGGGTCTATTTAGCAGAACTCTCTGCTCACCTCTGTCGTCTGTCGTTTCCCCAGAAGACACCAGCAGCAGCAGCCCTCATAGCGTAGAGCGCAACCCATGGGCTGACCGCTTTAACACTAATTGTTGCGGTCATTAAATAACACATTAATTAATGTGTTATTTAGTTGTCATTACAAACATATCCATATGCCTTGGTTGTCCCACACGAGCCACCACAGTCCCATAAATCATGTTTTTTGGGGTGAGCATTCGGCACAACTGCCAATCAAAGTGACTGTACTGGCCAATCGGAGCACGTCTTTTAGCATCTGTTTAACAGACTGTTGGCTTGTGTGGGACAACCACAGCGTGGATGTGTGTGTGATGACAACTAATAACAGATTGATGCAAAACCGAACAAAAAAACAACAACTTTTGAATGAAGCGAGTATCGTAAAAGTGATGTGCTTATGGGTTCCGCATTTTGCTATGAGGGTTGCTGAGGGCTGCTGGGGAAACTGGACGACAGGGGCATTTCTGCTAAAATGAATGGAGTTGTCCTTTAAAAGTCATCAGAAGCGTTAATCTTGTAGCCGTGAGGTTGTGACGCTTTAGTAATGAGCCCCCAACATTGGCGATCTGTTCAAACACCTCAATCTGAGCCTCAATTCCGACAAAGAAAGCGTCTTAAGATCAAGCTTGTAATGGTAGCGGACAGCGGGGAATCATTTAATTGACGGACCACAGGCGAGCCGAGCGTTGCCTAGCGACGGTGACGTTGTAGAAACCTTGATGCCAAAACTTTCCGTGCCACCACATTTTGGAGAGACAGCGAGCATTTTGGCCCTCAGGGGCAGGTACAGCTGTCTACATTTTTTTTATGTGCGGTCTACGCACTTTTATCTAAAACAGGTCATCTTGACCTGTTTTAATGACCACAGTCATCTTTCATAATCTTCCACATATTATGTGGAACACTCCCAGTCGGTCCCTGTTATCCAATTGTGGAGAGGAAGAGATAGAATTAGGTTAACAAAAATGTAGTTAAGCCTAGGATATTAGGTACCCTTTGGTTTCAAGGGATGAATTCTAGAATGAATTATATGAATATATATACTTTAGTTACTTTATGAATAAGGTTGGCTCAAATTCCACAGGTCTCCCCATGATTACCACAACAATAATTTGAATGGTTTATGGCAGAATTAACAAGTAACATGATTTTCTTAGGTTGTTTTTTGTAGTGAGTAACCACTTTTTATTGTGAGTGGTAGGAATTATGATAATTTTGGCGTAACTAGTAGCGGTATTGCATCTGTAGTCCTGCTGAATATCAAGAACTGAAGTTCAGATGAACCTGCTTATGAATCTGAGAAGGTTGATTCCATGCCTTTCCCACATCCAGTGAATGAAAAAAGGCATTGAAATCAAAAGGTTTCATTGGATCTATATTTTACCTAGCAACAAAACAATTTTGCAGACATATTCATGATTTGGTTTAGACTACACAATCATTTGTGTACATTTGGGTACGTTATAACACAGCAGTTGTCACTTATACTTATATGTCACTTATACGGCGGTGGTGGCTCAGGGGTAGAGTGACTGGACTCACCCTGGAACCCGGGGCTCCCCCAGAGTTAGTGTCGATGTGTCCTTGAGCAAGACACTTAACCCCTAATTGCTCCTGATGTGCTGGTAGGTGCCTTGCATGGTTTCCACTGTCGTCAGTGTGTGAATGGGTGAATGTAATGCACAATCTATGTAAAAGCGCCTTGGGTAAAGGCGCTATATAAATGCACCATTTACCATATACGCATGCAGAAATACAGTCATGTAAACTGACTGACTAGTGGATTTCACACAGCATAGCTTTTTTTCCTGACTCTCTTCAAGGCTGAGCTTCTCTTCTTCCCTGGAGTCGTTTCACTTGCAGGATATTTCAATTTTCATCGACGGCACACTGGTAGCTTCTGTTCCAGCTTCCAACTGAACAGAAAATGGGAGTGGTTCTGTATATCCGGCTTAGCTTCAAGGCAAAATTGCAGCACACATTGCTGTGATCACTTGATCATTCAGGTTTGCACTGTACAATTGAACATCCTGATGATCATCAGACCATTCCTCGCTAATGAGTCTAGTTCCTTAGCCAAGTCCCAGTCATCTCCAAGCTTGACTATTGCAACTCCCTGCTTGCTAGACTGCAGAGATGATGACTAAAACCCAAACCCCTTAGACCAGAGATGTGCTGTGGGTTTATGTTGGACACATGCATGTGAGATTGAAATAACCTTTTAAATGAATAACCTTTTAAACTATTTATTAACCCACAATATACTGTATATCAAATTTTATTGTATTTACTTGCATAATGGGGACACTTTAGTGTTGTCATAATTGCTGTAATTATGTTGTAATTGAATTATTTTATGGATCCATCAGACACTGTTATCCAACTCTTTAGACTGCTTCAGACAGAACCTCTGACACTGACACCTACCGTGGTATAGGCTACACATAAGGGTACACATAATGGACCGCCACAATTAATATGCATCCATGGTTGGTCGTTACTGTCAATTCATGCTGTGACACTCTGCGTCGATCAGCAGGTTTTGTGAAGTATGAAAACTGTGCAGGCTTGTGTGCATCTTCAAACTACCAGGACACCGCCCTGGATAGCCCTAGTACAGACGGCTCACCCCTGCCTAAAACTGATGCAGAATGCAGCAGGATGCCTTGCTCTTCAACCATCCTAAACCTCTCGTCTCCCTTTTCCCTTCACTAGCTTCAGTTTGCTGCTTAATGCTGTCCAATTCACAACACTAGTGATGACCTAGAAGGCGATCAAGGGCACGACAGCCTTTTAACTTCATGACATGGTCTGCCGCCCCCTACCTACACCCTTTTCCTGCTCACTAAGGCCTAGATCAGCTAACGCAGGATGTATGCCCCTCCCTTCCCTACAACACACTGGCCGATGCAACCAAAGCATCACAGATATGGACAGTTACCCTCCTAGCTACCAAGCTGTAGGATGACCTCTGTTCAGTCAGGACTGCAGACTCCTTCTTTCGGCTAGTTCCCACCCGGGGTTGGCACATCAGATCATCAGTTTCCTTCCACCTGGTTCTGTTATCTGCATCTCACTCCCCATTTTCTGTTGTAGTCTGAAAATTCACTACTTCACTTGCTAGCGCTCCTCATTATTTGTGTCACTTTTTGCCTAGCAAATGCTAGTTGTACTATGCAGATGTACATGTTTATCCTATGTTTCATGTTTACCTGATATCTTAGTTACTTTGTAGAACTCTATATGCATTTCATTCATTTGGATTCCATATGAAGCCAGCGTGTCTTCTTTGGAAGCATGTTGACACTGAGTGAAAAATTGGGTTACAAAATTGTGGGATAAAAATGTAAAAAAGAAAAGAAAAAAACAGAAAGAAAATCCAGCACTCGCACAGGAGACTCGGGTTAAAATTAACTCTCTACTCTTATAGCACATAAGTACCTGTCTGTGCAGCCACCCAGCCTTAAAGGGTTTCAAATATCAATATATAGATATTTGAGATTAATTTAAGCTGCCCCGCCCCCTCCCTATACAAACCCATTGTAGCTTCTAACTCCATTTTAACCATGATAGATACATCAAAAACACCCGTCTTTTTTTCTGGTGACTGATATTGTCCTTCTAATACGTGAGGGGGCTGTGGATTTTCATGTACTGTTTACATTTATTTGTAGCATTAAATGTAGCAGGTGCTGACTGAGACTAAAGAATAAAAACAATGTTTAAAAATAAATGAAAACAGTACATGTTTAGTACATGTTCACATAAGGCTGAGTAGACGATGAAATGACCAATTTTGTTTTTTTTAAAGTGAAATATCCCTTTAACACAACAAACTCCAACATTTGTACTGTAGATGTATTGATGTCTCTATTGATTCTTCGGTTTAGGATGGACCGAATCGGGAGGACGACATGGAAGTGGCGCGTGCAGGGCGGGAGCTGAACCAGGAAGTCAACCGTCTGATGGAGGCAATGAGGGACATGCTGGCCAACATCCGCATTCCCGAGCCGCCGAGAGACGACAACCCCGACGTTGACGTGGACGATCCGGATCGGGAATGGGACTGAGAGAGTGCAGCAAGACGACTGAAAGTGGTGGAATGAGGGGAGCGGGCGCCATGGATGAAGAGCAATAGAATCTACAGTAGTGGTTCTGAAAGTGTTCCTTGAGTCCCCATAGAGTTCCTGTTTGAAGGGTTGCCCTTGCAGGTCTGTAACTCAGAGTGTACAAATGAGAACAAGGGTCCATTTGTACACTCTCAGAGTTATGGGGTCGTTGAAATTAAAACAATATTTGAGAACCACTACAGTAAAATGAGACGGCAGGAAATTAAGTGAGAGGCATTGCGTGAATTTAATAAAGAGGTTTGTTTAAAGTCCATAATCCGTGGGAATTAATAATTGCTTGGCATTATTGGCCGTAGCCTTGTTTTGTTTTTGCAAAAGCCTTAGATTTATGATTGAGGAAAATGTCAGCTATTTAGACTCCACATCTGTGATTTCAATGTATAAGGAGTCAGGACAGTGCAGTCAACAGTGCAGTCAATAACTAAAAATACATCGCATGGATGCAACTGGGACGTATCCTCAGTGATGTATCCCAATGTCATCTGGGTTTCGGGTCTCGAAACAATACCC
The DNA here is from genome assembly GCA_900323375.1 of Benthosema glaciale. Lineage (NCBI taxonomy): Eukaryota > Metazoa > Chordata > Actinopteri > Myctophiformes > Myctophidae > Benthosema > Benthosema glaciale. Next base: position 10,894 of record OOFJ01142809.1, read on the forward strand.
CTCACTCAGGTGACGCAGCCGGAGTTAATCAAGTCCCGACTTACATCCCAGTAGCTACCGACGATCAGTCCATCAGGGAAAGACCCAGGCTGTCAGTTTTTTTGCCACAAAGAACCTTACTGTAAAAACACAACTAACTTTAATATTTAATTATTTACTACCGGTAATTGAAAGTTCATCTAAAGGCATAATTATATTTCCCATTCAAGGAAAATTGTTAATCACAAACGTAGCAGAATTGTTGAGAATTTTACACATGATCACAAAATTAACACCTGTTATAAAGGAAGGATTTGTTCTGATGGTCAGTGCTCTCTGTCTTGTTGATTGTTATTATGGATGGTTATTATGTGGACTGAAAGAGGTTGGGATACATTTTCAGGTGGTAAATTAAGCCATGGTAATTTAATATTTCCCAGCATTTCAGCTATTGATACTGAATGATGTATGAAGAGGCTTTCCTTAGTTTAAGTTTCCACCAAAAGATGGAATATCTCTTTAATCGGTAAATATTGGTACACCGTGTGGTTTGCAAATGCCTCCATTTTATTTATATTGTAGACAATTATGGTGAAGTCTTGGCATAACTGAGCCTCCTGAAACAGTCATGGTTCACAGACCAGCAACAGTACAGTATATATGTCTACAATTTAATACTCATGTAATTCATTATTCCAAAGATTTGTTCTCTTTTCTTGCAGAAATAAATGTTAAAGGTTGAAGTTTCCCTGTATTTCCCCTGTAAAATCTCGGTTCTTTGGCAGTCAGTTGAATTTCACATTTATTCAATCAATGTGGTTCTGTTCTGTCACCAAATAGTGACATATTTTAACTCCCACTTTGGCTTTACGGCAATGGTTTTCTTATTTAGGTTTCAGTGAGATTAACATTCTGTTTTATTTACTCCCAATTTGCTGGAAAAGGGGTAGCTATAGTACAGCAGCTAACAGACATATGGTGAGTGAATCGTTCACAAGCGGATACAAGCGTGAAATTTGGTACAAATCATCCTTGAAGGTCACTCTTCGACTTAAGAAACCGAGCCACTTGAAAATCCAAGATGGCGGCCCCAAAAATCCAAGATGTCTGTCCAGAAATGTGTTTTTTCCTGTATAACTAGAAATGCATTCATTTTAAGCCCCATAAATGTATTGAAGGTGAATATGAAGTTGGGCATTGCGGACGTTCTGGTACCACATACATGTCTGTATCTATTACAGTTCTTGAGATACAGCATATAGCAATACAACTATACCGTACCATACT
>OOFJ01142819.1:0-13181 GCA_900323375.1 Benthosema glaciale
TGAAGGAAAGGTCATGGTCACGTGACTGGGTGCCGCCACGGCACTTTCATGGAAGCTAAAATCTCACACCGGAAGTTACATGAATAAGCGCAGTGAATGGAGCAAGCTGGACCAGCTCATAATAAACATGATTTATGAACCATTGAGACTTGTGTCATATAATTGGTCCAGGAGGATAAAAGAATACATATCACAGTTTTTGAGTGGTGTGAAACACCACTCCTACAACCAGCTCTGGTGTGGACGGTGTGGACTCGAAACGTCCCGTGTCACACCCTGTCCACCGTAGACAGGTATGAAGTCATTTGAGTTCAAACGGGTAGGAATCATTACATAAGAGTCATGTGAAGACTAGTACGTAAAACGTTACATCAGACCAGTGCTGGACAGTGCGTATAAAAGGGGATGCAATCAGAGAATCAATCACATCTTAGAATCTTCAACGACGCCAGTCCGTATAAGACCTCACACCACTCAGTTCACACGGGTGTGGTTTTTTTCTAATCACTTGCTCTTCGATTTGCAAAGTGTGCACATAGTAGCCTACATGATTTTATTTGAAGATCTAAACAGCAGCAGGTATAGTTTCTGTCTCGGAGGTCTCGCGAGATTTGGCTACCAGACAGGAAACGGCGGAAAGTCTCGCGATACTTGGCACGTTCAGAAACGTAATTTTGCTCTTTAGATGCCTCCTGAAAATGACACAGTGTACACATCAAAAAGCAACACAGCAGACAATAATGTGTTATATGACTTCTGTAATCTCCCAGAAGTGATTAACTTTACAAAAGTCTCAGTTTTCAGAAATAATGTTTGTTCACGAGCTGGTCACTGGGCTCTCATTGACTCCCAATGCATTCTACTAAACTTCCGGGTGTAGTTTAGCTCCCAAGGTGCGGCAAATCCGCGTCTGGAATTGCATGATAGCGAAAATGACGTCGGCGACCTTACTTTCTTTTTCATGTACTTTGCTCTGCTGCTGAGACAATGCAGTGGATGTGCAGTGTCTTTCCAACAACAAATATTGTGTTATTTGTCTGTTCCATAGTCTCCTGTGATTCCTGTTCGTGTCATATTGTCTACTAAAAGAAGTCTGTTACATTTGTTTTGTGCAGATCCTGGGCCTGGTGTTCTCCATGACCATGTTCTGTCAGTCAGTCAAAGTAGAGACCTTCTACGCCTAGCGGAACCTACGCGGAACCAACGGAACCTCCGCTTTGGGCCTTCAACAACAGACTATGTAATGTAATGTTTGTTCATTATAGAGGGACAAGATGGAGGGTGATGAGACCTTCACAGACTCTTTGGTTCACCCCATGAGGAGGAGGAGGAGGAGGAGGAGGAGGAGACAGACTGACTGACCATCATGATGTAACCAGTTCACAGTATTACCTTAACTATCTACAGAGAGAGCACACAGTGTATACATGTAACTATGTCATAATACCACCTCCACTTTCTATGGTTCTGCTCTTATAGGGCAGTAGCAGTGGCGGCCATTTTGTGGTGCCAGTAACATTTCATTGTTTTTCCCCATAGAGATTTCCGCAAATATTTATATAACTTATTTGAAACCTGGAACCAAGCCCTCCGTGCTCCTGGTGAATCATGACCATAACACATTTTGATTTTGTCTCAAAAAAGATTTGAAAACTGAAAAAAAAAAAAAAACACAGAATCAAATGTGTGATGGCCATGATTCTCCAGAGAACTGGATGACTTGGTTCTGTCTAGGCTTAAGATAATATAAATAATTTCAGAAATGTCTATGGGAAAAAAAAATTATGGGTTTTCTATCTGTAGCACCAAAAATGGCCGCCACTGCTATGCCCTTCGTTGGCTGGTCTGGTCGGTGAAGAAACCTCGTATCTCCATACAATGTATCTACAATTGTAGATATGCTATTTTCATTATAGTTTAAATGTAAAAAAAATGAATACATAAATATAATAAAAAAGGAACGGTTTCTTGCTGACGATATACCACTGTTTCTCTAGGGGTCCAAATAATGGACCCTTCCGGCTCTGTGAATAAAAGGGAGGGTACAAATGGAACAAATTTCTTTTTTTAATCTTTGGGACCCAAATCTACATTGTAAACATTAACTCTGTACACGCTCAGAGTTACAGACTCGGAGGGGTCCATTTGGGACCACCTTTGGGTCCCTTGGGGTCGCTGAAGCTGGACAATTACTGTACGTGTTCTACTATAGGAGTGGTTCTCAACCTGAAGTTTTTACTTTTTTATATACTAGTATAAGTATTTCTAAAGTGACAATTTAAGCACTTTTAAGCCCTTTTTAATACCTCTAGAATTAAAATGATAAACTAATAATAAGACCATTACTATGCCAAAAGTATCCAACAAACTATAGCATAAGAAATGGTTCACCAAATTGTCAAATTTTACCTAAGAAATTAGGCACAATTTGTCAAAGTTGCCGCTCACAATACCTTGCGTTGTATCTGTGGAACCAAGTCAAGTTTTATGTAACGCCTCAACTACAACATTCCAAGTGCTTGTCAAGGTGGGGTCTCCAGTTCAAATAGGATTATTTTGGTGGGTCCCCAGTTTATTTTTTGGGGGTCAGAGCCTGAAAGGTTTGAGAACCACTGCTATACAATATGAGCAGCTGTCATGTTTGTGATAATCATACGGTATTGTGAGGTACTGTGTAGGGCTGGGCCTGGGCCATAATGGACAAAATATCTAATATAACAATGTTTCTGACCAAATACCTCCACACCATAAGTGTGACGATAACATCCTATTGTGACGATAATATAGACTTTCTTTGGAATTGTTTTTTTTATTGAGAATTTTTTATAGTACGTTTTAAGTGATTAAAACCAGGAAAAGACCAGGAAAACAACAACACGTAGGCCATGTCCTATCATGAGATTACATCCAAAATCCCAGGCGATATCTAGTCTCATATCACGATATCGATGTAATATCAATATATATTGCCCAGCTCAATTATGAACATAATTATATAACAATATAAGTTTTAAATTATTTGGAATCATTTGATGCTTTGTAAAGGTGATTTTCCAATGGGAGCTGTATGGAACGTGGTTGTTGGGGCGATCTATTTCATTTGGTTCAGTGCATGGCTCTTTGCAGTGGTGTGTGTATTAAATGTTTTTGGCTCATGTAAACCCAACGTGTGTCATTGTTTTTTTTTTATCCTTTTTTTTTCTTTAATGTTTTGTTAATTGATTCCTCCCCACACACATTTGCTGTGTTGTCACTGCTGTTGTATCCTACTGACTCACCTGCCAGTGAGGAGCCCCCACCGAGAGGATGTGGTGTTGTATCCTACTGACTCACCTGCCAGTGAGGAGCCCCCACCGAGAGGATGTGATGTTGTATCCTACTGACTCACCTGCCAGTGAGGAGCCCCCACCGGGAGGATGTGCTGTTGTATCCTACTGACTCACCTGCCAGTGAGGAGCCCCCACCGGGAGGATGTGCTGTTGTATCCTACTGACTCACCTGCCAGTGAGGAGCCCCCACCGGGAGGATGTTCTGTTGTATCCCTAACACGGACCTCACTTTTGTAACCATATCATAGTAATAGAGCATCGCAGTGACGTCAGAGGCTCCGTTCCAGAAGTAAAATCCCCATTCATTTTCCTCATAGACTTTTCAAAAAGTATTTATTAAAAGACGATTACGCCGTGGACAAAGCTAACTCGGATTGTGACAAATCATAAACACAATGTTTTGGGCCAATCAAATAATTTTTAAGAAGAAAAACGAAACAAAAAGTGTTGTATCCTGCCGTTTTTTTCTTCTTACTAATGATTTGATCGGCCCAAAATATTGTGTTTGTTGTCATGATTTGTCACGATCCGATTTGGCTTCCGGAAGTGAAATCCCCGTTCATTACGCTGCGGCGTAATCATGTTTATATAAATCATTTTAGAAATGTCTATGAGAAAAATGAACGGGGATTTCACTTCCGGAACTGGCGTAGGGGGCGGGACTGCGATGGTCTAGTCTATAATGAATACAGTATAATTTGTCTGTCTGTCTGATCTCTCTTGCTCTCCTGAGTCTCCTCGCTCCTATTTCTGCCACTCTGTATGTCTGTCTGTCTGTCTCCCTCTCATCTTTCTGTTCCTCACTCCCCTGTCTGTCACCACCCTCTCTCCATCTCTCTCTTTATCTCTTACCCATCTTCCCCCTAGTGTTTCAGAAAGAGATTCATCTCCCAGTCTTGGACGTTTCCCGTGACCTCTTTGTGAAGTGTGAGGTCACTCCCCTTTCCTCCATTCTGTCATCATTATTGTCCGTATAAAGTACACAGTGTACAGTCAGAGTTGAGACCGAGTGTTATTATCAATGGTGCATGAAAAAAGTTCTCATGTTTTACTTAAGTAAACAAATCAATACTTCAATGTAGAAATACTGTTACATGTACAAGTCCGGAATTCAAAATGTACTTGAGCAAATAAGGTACGGCCTACAAGTATTGCCATTAAAATGTAGGCTATTTAAAGTACCAAAAGTATTTAGTAGGCATTATGAAAATTGTAAATGCTCCAGTAAAGTACTAAATAAATACACTTTGTACATAAGTGTAAGTACAGTCTTGAGTAAATGTACTTAGCTACTTTACAGTACAGTACACCACTGGTGTCTCCATGGTTCCACAGGGAGACACTGTATTTGTGTTTGTACTGTATTTCTCAACACGTAACCTTGTGATGAGGTTTGTTTGTTTTGGAGCAGAAGAACATCAAAGGCAAACAACAGCGCTGTGGATTAGTGTGTTATTAGGCCCTGATATTGTCTATCGATTTGACGCTGAACGTATTTCAGTTCCCACTTGTCTCGTTTACTGTATGTCAATATTTGCCAATGCAAGGGGATGTGCTGAATACAATTATCCCTTGAAAGCCCAGCAAAATGCTCCTCACAAGTACAATCCTGAGTGTTCATTTCAACCGTAGACCGTAAAACAAATATGGACAGCTTTATGCCAGTGGTTTCTACAGACCGTAAATGATAAATCCGCCATCTTTCCATATCTGGTCCGAAGTGCAGACAGAAATTAATGCAACCACAGCAAGGGCGGGTCTTCACTCATTAGAACCATTAGAAACCTAGAAACATACCCTACTTTTATCATTAACTTTAGCTTGAAAACAACATGTTTATGAAAAGGTTTACTAAGGTAGCCTGGGACACATACCATTTTCGGATTTCTGATCCTGTCAGGAGCGAATGATAACTTACAGTACGTCATGTTGTAGTCACTGGTTTGTAGTCATCAGGCCGGAACCCCCAATCCAGAATCAGAATTACCCCAAATAATTCCCCGCGATCGAGGGCATCATAATATTAGAGCCTACCCAATAAAAGTGCCTATGAATCCGAAGTTTCAATTACGAGTCGACACTCGTGATGGTGTCGTAATTCTTTATATTAGCTGCGTGTAGATCTGCAAGTATCTATACCTCAAATTTTCATCTACTTTTTATTTGTTGAAAAAATGTCAATATATTTTAGTCTTTTAATTTTGTTTTAGCTTAGTTTTTGTTTAGTATTTGCCAGTGAAAAAATGTAGTTGATGAACATAATTTTGTCACAGTCGACAAAAGTAACACTGCTCATAAACGGGCATTGTTCCTCCAACATGCTCTATGGTATACAGAGATGTCCTTTTCTTTAATGGGAAAACATTAAAATGTCAGGATTATTGTCTCTAAAGGTCATATTGAATGTTAGAGTGAAAATAAAATGGGAGGCAATTAAAAGCATGAAAAGATAAAACAGGTTGAGCTAATGATGCAGTTATTAAAGAGCAGCTCAATACACTGACTGCTGCTCCAGTGTCTGCATGACTCTGCAGTGGTGGAAAGCAAATAAATGTACTCAGGAACTGTACTTGAGTACAATTCGTTATTAAGTTATTTGTACTTTCCAATTTACAATACTGTTACTTATACTCCACTACATCTCGGTTGCAATTCCAAAGATTGTTCTGCGTTCTTATCGTGACGCATTGTGATCTTGTAGATCGCACACAAAGGCCGCTGACTATGGTGCTGACTATGTTAAGGACACAATGCGATGCAACACGTTGCAAGCTTGTAGATCGGCTACATTTCTCTGCGTGACACAGTCGTAAAACTAAGTATATAATATGGTAAAATATCACTTAACACTTTGAGATCTCGCCATCTGGTGTCATGTCTAGGTAGTACAGCACCGTGCTTGACATCCATTGTATATGGGCCCCGCTTCTGTGTGTGTCACACGCTTCACAGAGACTAAACCCAAAGCACAGTGTAGTCTAGCAGCTGGCCATGTTGGTTACCTTTTGCCACAAAGGGTAATATCTTGGCCGCGATGCGATCAAAAATCACTATTCACATCTGAACACCGGATGGTTTTCACAAAAAGACGGAGTTTGGAAAAAAAATCAGAGAAAACAGCCAGGAAAGAAGTCATAATGGGTGGATTCCAATGGGGTGCGCGCACATTTCAACCTGGGCACAGTAGAGGTATGTGTTTGGCTTCTGCTGGTTGTTTTTGATATAAAGCTATAAATCCACGGCGCCGCTGGCCTGGCTATCAGAAGGTAATTATGTAAACCCGGGTCCCGGCGACGAGGGTGTTAACTGCGCTTTTGAATGGAAAACTGCTGACAATGCTAAAAATAGGTTAAACAAGGATGCGCCGGGGTCATGTAGATTTCCGAGGGAGGGTTTTGAAACGGAACCGGTTTGAAGAGAGTTGTCTCATTGATTTGACAGATATAAAAAAGCCCCCAGCCTCTGCATGAAGGAATATCATCATGTCTATTCCTTCTTGCGTCAGCATTTCAACACATCCCACCCTGCCGTACACAGAGGAATGATGACACAATACACCCATATGATTGAACATCCTCCCTCACACCGTGGGAGGTGCACAGTCAAAAATCTACATTCATTTATAGAGTAAGGAGTGGAAAGAAAAACTGATTTTGCTGCATGGGTGAGAATTGTCAGCCTTGTATTAAAAGGGCTGATTGTCAACCAAGGACCTAGTTTTATATTCACTATAGGCGCAAGGGTTACCACACTTTTGTCATCATTTGAACTGGCAAGCACCCCCATCCTGACAAGCACTTGACATTGTAGGAGTTGAGGCATAACATGTAGTTTGACTTTGTTCCACAGATACTGTCATGTGAATAGCAGATCTACTGTACAAGCTTGAGGTTTTTACCTTCAGCTCACCATTTGGGTCCATTTGATTTCAGTTGTACACACTCAGAGTTATGGGCACGTTAATGGGTCCATTAGGACCCCTGGTGGTCCCCAGACCTGAAACGGTGTGTTACATAGGCTTTTTAATTATATTTACTTATAATCAGCATGAAAAACAAAATTCCTGCAGAAATAAATAATAACCCACGCTGTGTGGATGGTTGTCAAAATTCACCTCAGACTCAAGACTCAAAGTATGTCACACGTTGCAAACCTGCCTGTCAAACACCAGTTGAGAATTGATTGCAGTTATTCTATTTGTGTTGTGTTTTCACCCCTGCCTTAGATTCACACACATTGAAGATAATGTATTATTATCATCTTGAAAACATAATGTCAAACACCTCTTTTAACTTGTACACATTTCACTCCTCCTTGCCTTCTGCTGTAGTTAATTAATTACGGTACTGTTTGTCTCCCGTTAATGCCTTTGTCACCCGTCATAACTTAATTAAATAACACCTTACTGTCTGCCAGTCTTTTCAAAACAACCAACGTCACTGATTTTCAACCTAACGTCATGCATATAATTGATCCTCACTAATGCTCCTCATAATATGGTAACATTTTTGTCTACTAAATCAGAGGAGGCCTGCATGTAGACAGAAACCGGCCTACCAGTGACATCATCAAAATCGTTATTCAGGAAAACAGCGACACCCTGTTGTTCCTCGAGTCAACAGTCTGTCTTGAGAGACTAGTCGGTTATTGTCTTAATACAGATCTAAACCATACATAAATAAATTATGTAAAAACCGATGGTGTGGGCAGGTTTCTGTATTGTCCACTAGGAGACAGACAAAATAAATGACTTATACTTACTTATGCCTATCGCTCCTTTTCATGGAGCATCGGCCGTTGACTACAGTCCGCCAGAGTCCGCCAGGCCTTCTTTTCCAGCTGTTTCCATGTCAGTCAGACAAAATAAATGGTACCATTTTATCATGAGCATTAGAGGGGATCAATTATATTATGAAGATATTTTGAAAATGGGCAAAGTGGTCCTTTAAGTCTAAGTGAGGAGATAGAGACACCAGGGCTCACGATTTGAAACGCATAGAGCAGACAGCATAGGTGGCCATAATCATCTAATCTAGACATCGCAACACCCAGGAGGTTCCCAAATAGCATGAGATTATCCTGGCTTGTTATCTGTGCGTGTCATAAAGGGATTAAAGATGTTGCTAAAATCCAGACCCAAGCGTAGTCTTGTAAAATAATCACCTTTAGGCTTGGCGAGGCGCAAAGATCTAATTAAAAAAAACATAATCACGAGTGTTGCCATGTCCTCTTATTATAAGCGATGTTGGGCTTGTTTTTCTGTAAAGTCGCTTGCAAATATATTGATTATTTGAAGTTGCACACACAGAAGGGGTGTGTGTGTGTGTGGGGGGGGGGGGGGTCGTTCTTGTTAGTTAACCCAGCCCTCTAGGCGAGATTGTGAGGCTAGTTCCAGTGAAATGTGCAAAATCAGCAAAGAAGGGACCCTCTATACCAGATTTGTGTTGTTATTTTGTTAACTTGTTATGTTTCAAAAATATCTTAATCCTATTATCACACATCATCATACTGTAAATGATCTCATTCTGGCCAATCACAATTTGCATCCTCACCTTCGTCTTCAATGTTTGTGTTCACTCAAAGCTGGCCATTCATTGTCAATGGCATTCAATGTATGTGTTTGGACAAGGCGTGAATTGTCTGTGCTGCTCCAGTGTCCTCTCCTCCTGCATTCAATGTTTGTGTTCGGACAATGTTTGTGTTTACACAAACCCTCAAAGCTGGACATAGATTATTTTGAAAATAGCAGATCTACACATACACACTCACATCGCATTGTGACCCGTTGTGAGCTTGCAGATCAGCTATTTTCAAATAGCCAATGCATATACAGGATGAAAGCGCTCATGTGTTAGTCGCTTCTTTTGGGCTTGTTTTCATAGACCTGCTGGTTGCTTATTCCTCTCGCAACACTGGACACCACAGAGGCAGCGGGTACAAGCTAGAATTGGGCCAATCTCACACAGGAGTGATGGAGCTTTGTTTCCTGTCGAGGACCTGGCAGCAGAAAACAGCAGAATCTGATTCACCTCTCTGGTAGTGTCTTGACTAGTAATTACTACATGGACAAGCCTGTGTGTGAGGGTGTAGCCTACATATAATATTGTCACTGTCGGGCAGAAACCTTTCCAATATTTGATTTAATATTTTTCTGTTATATATTTGTTTTTGTTCTTTTTGTGTCATGCAAAAATAGCAGCCTAATGATGGTGACATCACAGGGACGAAGAGCCCCCATATGGGAAAGCCCCACGTTCAGAAACGGGTCTCATGGTCGGACTCAGATAATGCATTTCCTGTAGGCGGAGACAACATAACTGCGGGTTAAACAGTCAGGGAAAATGACTGATGTTATAGTGTGCTCAAACGTTACTCTTTTACCTGCTTTTTACTAACACTAACTTTATAAAGATGCCCAGAACTTGAACCTGTGTAGTTTATGGCTGCTCAAACAGTAGTGGCAACATTCAACTCTGGAGAGAAACGGAATGTCAAAAAATACACTGCGGTGGTTGAGACCAGGCGTCTACTGGTTGGATATGTACTCTATGTATGTGTATCCTAAAAAATAAATGTGGCACACACTTGCTCCATGCAATGTTCTTTTTAATTTATTGATGTTTCGGCCTGATGGTCTTCATCCTGAACAGACACAACATATAAAATCAGCATACATTTACATTTACATGAATGCATAAGCCACATAGTTACAGTACGGCTAGCGGCACTCACCTTATTTATTTCCATTTGCATTCTTCTCTTGGCAGTTCTTTGCTTTTTTTCCTGGCTGTTGATTTGTTTTTCAATTTGAGAATCTATAATGATGATGGAGAAAGAGGGTTAGATTGATACATTCTCTGAGGGAATGAATGAAGACAATTATTTTTGAAGATGCTTCTCTCTGCTGTCACTCTGCCAATCTGTTGGCCTCAAAAATGACTTGTGATATGATCCATATACGGTATTCTGTTGTTCACTCCACATCAAGGGGGGAAAACTACCTTAACGAGCCACTGTACAACGGGGGCTCCCAAATTTATTCAGCTCCAGATCCAAAAGAGAAATGTGGTGTCTTCCTGAGACGCAAACTCAAAAAATAAACAATGCATTAACCACTTTAAGCCTTATAGTCAACTGCAGTTGATTCAGAACTGCTACTCGAAAGTCCTTACTAATACTGAGCGAGTGGATCTCCAGTTCTTAAATCCTTAAGCTGCGTTCAATTTGAATATTCGCCTCGGTTCGTCCAGTTTGTATTGCAGGAGGTTGTGTCGTGTGCGTTAACGGCGCTCGCGCTAATTCTCGTCTTTGCATTGACTTTTTATGTAATCGCGCCGTTCTAAACATCCAAGTCTGAAAGTACCTTTACACGGCTCCCTCTGTCAAATAATTGATTTTAAAATAGAACAACAGCTGCTTTTTTGTAATCCATTTTATAGCCGAAAACCATGTAAAGCGACATACAATGTGACAATTGCATAATCGGGCCGGGGCAGGAATTAATTCACACCAGTTAAGGGCCCAGTTAGGGCCGGGCATTAATTTTCAGGCCCATCAATAACTCAAATTCCTTTCTGGGCATCACAGCGGAAAATATAGGCACGGGCAAGGACCAAGGCAGCTCTGTTCAGTTCAAGTAGAAAATCATTTATATTCCACAAAGCAAGAAAAGGTTAAAAAAAAAAAAACATACAAGGTTTTTCTGGCTGACAGACGCAATAAGCACGTTGGGTCATATTCCACAGCCAGGAACCAAAGCCTGGCCTGACTGGAACATTACACGGAAATTACATGTCATCGTGGGGCACTATGACGTCGTCAGGGCTGTAACCAGTCCATTTCACGCATGAGGCGGTGAAACGAGCGGCCGGTGTCACACACTGTCAACGCTTATATTAACAACCGTCATTATTGTTCCGGGTATGAAGTTTTACTGCCAGCGCGACAGGCAGGCCCGCTGCTGGAGCTCCTGTACGTGACGGATGGTAACCATGCATAAAGACAGGAAAGGATATCTGCCGTGTTCCATCTCGTTCACGTTCTTGATGACCTTGTTCAGACGCAGTGTTGATTTTGACAGCCATTTTTATTTTGTTTCATTCAGTCTTTTGAAGATAATTTAATTTAGTTATTGTCATATTCTAATCGTCTGGAATTTAGTTTTAGTCGACTAAATTTAGAGTTGATTTTGTCACCAAAATGTATCTTGCTGGGCATTGATGGCGTCGTAATGCCTCATGACTTTAAGTTTACACTTACACAGTTGCATGCTGAAAATAGCAATAGAAAGTACAAGTAGGCTAGGGCATTCATGCAAAAAAAAAAGAAAAAACATAAAACATTGAAATATGGACATACAAGGTTTCTGCCTGTCAGCAACCATATGTCACACACGTGTAACTTCACTTCACACCTTTGTTTTTCACACCCGCCCAAAGACATGGAAACAGAGAGTGGTGAAAAAAAAGCGACAGAATCATAATTACAGTGGCAGCTGCACAGGTGGGGGAGGAGCAGTGCTTGTGTTGTGAGCCACAGCAACGTACCACGGCCTGCCGGTGGCTGCTGCGTGGTGCCGAGTGTCTGTGCTGGAAAAAAGTATACTCACATCTTTTACGTACGTAAAAGGTATCAATACTGCAATGTAGAACTACTTCATTACAAGTAAAAGTCCGGAATTCTAAATATACTCGAGTAAAAGTACAAAAGTATATTGGTGTACTTACCAAAAGTGAAAGTACTCATTGTGCAGAATGTCCCATTTCAAGTTTTCAAATATATAAAATAGTAAAAATATTTTGGAAATAGCAGATCTACAAGCTCACAATGCCTTGCATCGCAACATAGTCCGCGAAAGTCGCAACTTTTACCGTGAAAGTCGCGGCAGATGTCGATGTCGGTAAATTGATCTCGCTGTCTCTCGCTTGTAGATCGGATATTTTCAAACGCCCGAAATGTATACAGGTATGTACATGAAGTGGATGTTTGGAATAATAATAATCAAAATCTACAAAGTAACTATAGTAACTAACGTTTCAAATAAATGTAGTGGACTAAAAGTACAACATGTGGATCTGAGATGTAGTTCATTAGAAACAAAAGTATTGGAAAATTGGAAATACGCAGTGGATGGAATCGTTTGTCATGTGAAGAGAAATGAGTACTCCCTCCCCCCCAAGCTGAGCCATTCACAGACTGAGTACTGCTCGCTCATTCCCCACCACGATGGGGACTGGGGAGCACAATATATTGCATACAGGCGAGTCATGTCTCATAAATGGGACGTGTCACGTGCATGCCCACGACACTGCGGTCCCAGTAATGCTGTCATACTGCTACATGTTATGATGATAGCCCTGGTCTCTCTCCATTCAGAGACAGCTTCATAACAACACGTATGGGTGTTTCCCAGAATAGACAAATATATTTAAATTACATCCATACCATGATGACAATCATGGTTTAAGTACTGTATTTTGCTGGTTTTAATCACTTGAGCCAGACATGTCCCATTCCCAAAGTCCTGCCCCGGAGGCCAATCGTGCCACAAGGCCAGTTTTGATATGGCCTGAGGTTTCAATCCTAAAATCTATTATTTATGGCCTGTCAGCATAGTCATGTGAAATTCATACGGTCATACCTCCCTCTTTCCACTAAAGGTCGTGATGTAGACGTAATGGTTTCACATTAAACACATCATTGAAGCAAAATAACTTTCTGCTATTTTTGCGAAGATATTTGGTATAGAAGGGGGGGAAAAGTGAAGTCAGGGGGTCAGATGCCCAGAAATGACAGGGGAGGCAATCTAAATAACAAAGGGGGCAATCGCGATTTTGAGTATTGACGTGTGTG
>OOFJ01142821.1:2464-17213 GCA_900323375.1 Benthosema glaciale
CCCTGCGAGTTTCCAGTCCGCCCACCCCGCCCGCAGCCGACCGCAGTACTTGCGCTCTGCTCGTGCAAGTAATAACTGGGTGGGGCATGCATTTCCAACTTGCATCGTTCCAAGTAGGCCAGTGCCCAACGGGCACCGCTCTATAGTATAAAAAAAGGAGAATGCTGTTGTGTTCTCACTCGCTGCTACAGACACACGTTTGAAAGAAATCAAACAGGCACAACAAACAGATGACATGCAAAACTGTGTCACACTACCGACTAAGAAAATGTCCAGAAAAACATGTACTGAGGCCAGATGATGTCGCCTACTGGCAGGTCAGATCAGACCTGTATCTTGCAGGTGACCTTCTCATGAAAGGGGAGAGACTTGTGACACCAGAGGCGCTCGGAAGGGAGACAATGACTAAACTCCACAAAGGTCATCAAGGGATCTCCAAATGCTCTAGACAGACGTGTGAAATATGCCAAAAACACAGAATCTAGTAAACCAGCCACTGATCCCAGCCAGACTGTCTATGGAAAAAAAGACACTGAAAGGCACTATGCAGACCAAAAAAAAGCAACATAACATTTAACATGAAATGGTCAAAAATAGCCATAAAAAGGCAATCTGGGAACCCATCATCAAATATTCGGTAAAACAGCAACACCGCCGTTGTTCCTCGAAATGTTAGGCAACAGTCTGTCTTGAGAGACTAATAAAAAGGCAATGCCCGATTCTCATGAGTGCAGCTGCTGATAGGGAGGAACAGAGCTGGAAACGCAATTGCTGCAACCTACAACTACCACCTGTACGTTTCTTGACAGTGTAACTGTCAACACACACTGTGCGTGCGTGCGTGTGTAAAATCAACAAAATACAACATAGCATTTACAAGTAGGTCAAAAGTTGCCTTAAAAAGCTAATATCCTGGGGCCATGATTTAAAATATGCTCTCCTGACTCTCTCTGTCCCACTTCTATCCACCTCAGCACTGAGACACAGCTAAGCATCGAAGGACCACAGCAGATATTTCTACATTATATACCTGCTCATTTCAGTTCTGATGTTTAGTTAATCATACCTGTAGGTAAGCGCTAGTCTAAACGCAAGAGTGGGATGGGATGACCATCTATTTGCTGCACTGGGTCACAAGCTTCAGAGAAGTAAACAAGGATAATTGAGCATGATTTGTTTGAGTGATTCATTTACAAAAGAGTTTTGTTGTGGTGCACACAGGATGAGGAGTGCAAAAAGGTTTTGACACACAGGAAACCATTTGAAATAAACTATTGTTTACTTTACTTGGATGCTTACCTGACAGTTTCTGCCTGGTTTGTCTAGTCACAGCAATCCAACCTGTAATGACAACAGGACAAAACAAACCGTAAGAGGCACTGTATTTCCAAATAGTGTTTGGCCAAGCTAGGGCTGACTGAGAAATAACCCCACCGATAGATAACCTGAACTCACACAACTCAGTGAACTCACAAACTGCCATGGGAAGTTGAGAAGCCAACATATTACATTTTATCTGAGATCTCAGACTTTAGACAGCACGAACACCATGTATTGTTTAGAGAAGGGTTGTAACTTGTGCAAGCAAGTACTGCGATCTGCCGGGTACAGTATGTATGTCGGTGTGTGTGTGTGTGTGTGTGTGTGTGTGTGTGTGTGTGTGTGTGTGTGTGTGTGTGTGTGTGTGTGTGTGTGTGTGTGCGTGCGTGCGTGCGTGCGTGCTCAAGGTAAACTTAGCCATAACGATCCACAAACTGTATTTTGGCACCCTGGTTGGAGTAAATACATATTACTTTTCCAGGCCATTCTCTTTAATTATTTCCACTGTTCCTGCATTGCAGAAAGACGTAACAAGAGTAATCATGCACTGGAGACTGAGGTCAAACATCAAACATGTCAAAATGAATCAATCGATCTAGAAGAGAAAATGTGTCTGACATGGCTAGACAAAAAAACTCTTGCAGTTCATAGCGGAACTGCTTTTTACACCATTCCTAATTTGCTACAGTACCTCCTCCCCCAGCCACTGTCAAGAGTTCAACTACCTTCCAAATTCATGTCACTTTTGTTGTATGTATAAATATATAATATAATTGTATCCATTCTATATGGTAGAGTATGTTAATACGATATTTATACAATTGAGGTGGTTGTATTTTGCCTCCTTGCTCTTCTATTGAGATATTTAGATCGTGTCTCACCTACTGTATAGACACAGGATCTAAACTACTACAGTGAACACTTATGACAAGTCATTGCTGATCGTATGCCGTTTGAGCATTTTGCCCAATCCCTGTGCCAGGGATGATGTCTTTGTTAAAGGGCAAGTTTCATTAATATTGAAACAAAGTCAATGCTGGCAAAGATTAAAAACCTGTGGAAAGAATAAATAAAGCTTTGTTGAATAATGCAAGAAATGAATAATTCAAATGGCGTGCGGTGGGTGGGTGGGTAAGCGTCTGATGCACAGGCAATGTCTTTATTTGTCAACAGTCGGTTTCAAACAGCAGACTTCCACGCATATTATCCTGGCACTCGCATGTGAGATGACAAACGTTCGCCAGAGTCGGCCCCCCCGTAATGTGAACTGAGCAAAGCACGCGCTTGTGATTGAAGCGATGCGTCTGAAAGTGTCAAAACATGGAGACCGTGTCTAATTATGCCAACCCTATGTGCTGCTGGGATGGAGATACCGGAAAGCTGGCAGACGTTACCAAAGACATCCTTCACTTGGTACCGCAGGTCTGCAGTCTGCTCAAGTCTCTGAACTGCAGCTTCACACCTTTTACTGTATTATTAGATCAGTGGGTTTCCACCAGTGATCCTTGAAGGGGTTCCAGGTGGTCCCCAGCTAAATGATGTGAGAGTCAATTTACAATTTAGGCATTTAGCAGACGCTCTTAATCCAGAGCGACTTACATAAGCATGAACAAAATAAAAAGCATGGTAATACATCATATACATACAAAAGAGTCGGTAAAACTTATTAGATTGTTAACTTTTAGTTGAGAGTGTAAAATAATTCCTTTCATTTCACACTCAAGAGTTAGATTATTGTTAAACATCTGCATTACTTAACTCGGAGTGTGCCACATCAACTAATCCCTCAGTGCCGGGTTTAGCTCGTATCAACCGGTCTATATAATCCGTAATGTGATGTTATGACGACGTAATGGTGTGTCTACACTCTGACCCGGATGTTGTTCTACCTCTGTGTGCAAAAGAATCCTGACCACACGTCTCACAGCGCCTGCTGTTGAAAAACACTGCTCTCTACCATAAAACAAGCAGCGGCATGAGCAGAGTACGCGGTGTTGTTGTTGGGGAGCAGTGCAACCGTGAGAAATAAAAGGCTGATTAAAGCGGATTAATCAATGTATAAATATTTCACGTAGCTATGTTGTTGGCACGCTGCTTTTCTAGTGAATAAAAATAATGGACCTTGTTATGAAAAGGATATTCTTATAACATACAATCTCCTTGGGGTGTTTTTTATTTTTATTTTCCTTTTTACCCCTTCCTATAAGTACTAGGAGCAGTTAGCAGCAGTTGGTTGAGGTTCTAGTGCTCAGGGAGCAGTTAGGGAGCGGTTAATTAACCGTCCTGCTCGGGGACACATCAACACTGAGCTGAGGCCTGGAATTGAACCTGGGACCTTTCCCACTGCCACACAAAACAATACAACCCCACAATGTACTATTTTGAAAGAACTGCCACAATATGTGTATGCATTATGGCATGTGTGCGTGCGTGTAGTTGTAGCATCCATGTATTCTTTTATATGAAATCTCAAACTTGTTAGCAGTGAGGTGTCGTACTCCCATCACACGTTTGACACCAGGATAATAGACTACATCCGACACTACTGGGATACACAGCAACAGGCCACGGCTAATAAGGCAGTTGCCATGGAAACGGTTGTCTTTGTCAAAGCAGTATTAATGTACGGTACTTTATGGTAGCTCGTTCCGAGAGCTCAGTGTCATGCTTTCAGCACAGTTTTTGTGTTTTATAAAAAAAAGAAGAAGAAGAAAAAAGAAACAGGATGTACAAGCATGAGTCAGGGGGCAAAAACATTGAAAGGAGTGAAAACAGCCTGTAAGGTAAGGCCTTAAGTGACAGAGCGTTGAGGGCTATGAGGGGTCAGACATGGGGTTAGTGGTTATGCATTTCTCAAAAAATTGAGGACTATTTAATAATTTGTTGAATAGAGAGAGAGAGAGAGAGAGAGAGAGAGAGAGAGAGAGAGAGAGAGAGAGAAAGAGAGGGCATGCCGTGGTGTAAAGGACTGTCTGCCGCGCCGTGGAGAGAGGAGGACGCAGCATTGTCTGTCCCTGAACTGTATGCATGCTGTTGTTGACAGGTATTCCTTTAGCGGTGCACCTACCCTATCCCCAGAGGACAACAACTATCTATCAGACAGACAAATGCGGTGGCATTGAGAGCCGCCCTTATGCCGTGTTTACTGACGTGGGGATTGGCCTGCAGGCGATGAATAGCACCATGTGGACGCGAGCGTGACATGTCTTTGACAGGGACATATGCCATACTGTAGCCCCGCATAAAGTAGCAGGCATCAGAATAATAAACATTTGGGAATTTATTTTCTACATGTTGACATGGAGATTCACATTCTAAAATTCGGTCTCCCATGTGCCCCCCGGCCCCCCTCCCCTTCTCTCTCTCACTCTCTCTGCCAAGCGGTCGGGCCCTCACAGCTTGCTTCAAAGCACGGCCCAAAGCCCCCTGAAAGCAGGCCTAGGGCTACGTTGGCTGGAGAAATCTCTCTTGAGCTCTAAACACCAAACCAAACCAAACCATAGAGCTACACTTATCTATAGTCCAAGTTACAGAGATTAGCAAGGGATATGATGCAGAGAAGCCATGTCATGTCATGCTGTTATGCAGCCCCATTGTTGTTGGACAATTGTGTTTTTATAGTATAATTGGCTGTGTGTAATAGCTACAGTAAGCTGGTATATGACCTATGAAGAAGACATAAAATATGTTCCTGTTGATATTAAACTGTTAGAGAAGAATTAAATGGATTCAGTATATTTGCAAGAGATGGATGCTACTGTAATTGGGTCACATCAAATGTATGAGTATTAGAAGCAGGGGAAATGAGCCATTTGATTTCGATATCAAGGACTAGCGCTAGGCCAATCCCTGGGTTTACCATGAACTGTACATGTAGGGTTCAATATTCACATTCTTTTCCATTTGGAACGGATCAATACAAAGCTGTATCATGTCATGCATGATAACACCAGTATAACACAAGTGAGACACGTGAACGTGTGAAGCGAACTCAGTGTATTTGAAGTCCGTCAAAATGATTTTGTATATGGTGGCGTGACACCGCAGCGTGACACCACAGCGTGACACACAGACAGACAGACATGTTCGGCCTGGCTTTCATAGTATAGGCTCACTGCGTTCGCAACCAGTGCCAGAAAGTATGAATGCTGCCAACATGATGAGCATCACTACACCTTGATGTGTCTCGGCATGCATACTTAACTAATTAAAACTTTCTATACACAGTTGAAGTCAACATAATTGACTATATTTCACACATAATATTTGCAGGTTGGGTTGTATGAGCCCTAGAGATTTGGGTGACCTATCTGTTTATTTACCTATCTGTTTATTTACCTGTAGGTAAAACTTGCCCCTAAGGTGGATTGTTACTGTGGAAGGAATTCAACTCAGCTACCTGGGGAGTGGAGGTTTAAGGCGAGGCTGAGGATGATTTTTAATTAGCCAGGAAGGAGTGACTGCTGATGTAGGCAGAAAACAACAAAAAACTCCTCTCTTTTAGGTATCCTCAAGAGTGCACACTTAACAGTAAACACAGACACAAACAACAGTGTAGGAGGCAAATATCCAGAAATGCCTCTCAACAGCACAACCCACTGTGCATGCCAGGTTTATTGGAATGCAGTGTTTATAATGTTCATCCCATAAATAATCAATGCATTATTAGAGAGGGGGGGGATTTTTCTTGTAATTTCTCCTCAAACGTACATTGGCACGACTTGTATGAACTCACTCTGTTCTGGAAACATTTGTCACTGTCTGGGGTTTGCAAAAGTCATGTGCGTGCGTGCGTGTGTACGTGCATGCGTGTGTTCATGCGGAGCGAGGGAGGGAGGGAATAGAGCACCGAAGTCCTGACGTCACTCGCTCATCCCGTGGTTCACGGAAGTAATTTCTCTATGGAGAATAACAGGTCCTCTTAAAATCGTATCATATAAGAATTGCGGTCCAAAAGTAAACAAACTGTCTCAGCATTATTGTCGGCGGGGTGTCTCCTCATCGTTTATGACCGTCAGTCACTCATATATGATAGTCTGTTTCTAGCAAAAATGTAACTAATTCAGCAGCAGTAATATTAGTCTTTTCTCTCAGTCAGTTGATTCTTCATATCCACATGAGTGTAACGACCGGGATGATTTGTTTATATTCCAAACACAGTTCTTATTTGAGGCGATCTAAAAACCTCCTATGGGGATTACAATGCAAATAAAAAAGTACATGAACCCGGCGAATTGCGCCCTCTACCGATATTGACGTCAGACTTCGGTGCTCTATTGTGAGAATGATTACAGTAATGATTTGGAATCGAATATTGCACTTTGTCCATACAATCTTAATCCAAAAGAACATGTCTCTGGTATCTCTGTGATGATGTCAAATGAAGATGCTCATAATTATTTGGTCCGTGCACTCTGGATATATTCAGCTCATATAGACAAACCATCTGTTCAGAATGCTGCCCTGGACTTGAGTACCCTCCCGGCCCATGCAATGGCTAGCCTTCCGTCACTTCCTCACTGCCCTAGTCAGTGGAGTCTATCACGACCAATATCCTCTGATGAGCACTCCACCCATACGTGTTTTGGTGCTGCTCTGCAGCTCTGTTTCACAGTGTGAAAGAGGTGTGTCACAGTACACAAATTTCACAATACGATACACAATATTGGGCGCACAATATCGTTATTTTATCGATAATATCGATATTGGCCATCATCTTCAGTTTAAAAGTGCTTTATTTCTAAAAACACGTTTTTAATAGCTATTTTTGAATAGTCAACGCAAACACCTACAATGACATAGATGCTTTCTCAGTTTTAAAAGGTTTTAATTACTTATGGTAAGCTCACATTCCATATCACACACACCATACCGAAAGTAATGGTCATGTTGTATCACATAAAAGTTTCAAAGAAATAAGTTCAGTCAGCATAATCACAGGGCAGAAATGTTGACAGATTATTATTAAAATCCTAAGATTATTTGTTCTGTGTCGAAAGGTCAATATTTCATGCCTGAGACAGAGACATCCATAGGCACAGGGTAGGTATAATTCAGTATCTGTGTAAGGCAAAGGGTCAATAAGCTCTCCAGTAGCCGTTTCCGATTTAATTTACTCAGATATCAGACAGCTTTAGTCAATAAAAATGTTCTCTTCCTTCATCATTTCTCCAGGGTTCTTTTTATGACAGGATTAAATTGTCCAACCAACAATTAGGAGAAAGTAATTTCCCTGGTGTGCGTCTCTTTTCAGTTATTTTCAAATGTCCCAGAACCCAACGCAAGCTAATTCACTCCCTCCATACTTTCCTCCAACCTGGCCAAGGGGTAGAAAAACGACTGTCTTTTTCTATTCCCAAGAGATGAATCTCATTTTGCAGCACTGGCTGTTATATCCCATCTACTCCAGACCCAAAATGGATAATAGACTTGCAGAGGAGTGCAATGCATTTCCTGGTTCGCGCACCAGCGAGCCTTAATGCAGTCCAACTGATACAAACATCTCAATTGCATGGTTGTACGTTTCAGTTACTGTCTACATTCATTTCGCAGGGTTCAGGCTTGGGTCTCTCTGTGCGTCAACGCTAGTGTCAGCCGATTCGCCACGCTTGTTTAAACATGTACATCTGTTTCTTCATTCACCAAAGACACATTAAGTAAATCTGTACCACAGACAGCTGCCATGTCAAAATAAAATAACATTTTGATAACTGATTGCATTTTTTACAGACTAAATTTGCGACTGTGAATTTTGTGTTTGTTCTTCTTTTTTTAAGTCAACATACAACAACACACACACACCCTCACCCATACGCAGTATAAGAAAAGGGAAGAGCTGGATGGAGCACTGCTTCTACGGTAATACTTGCCTTCCTGTTATGCCCGAGGCAAAATTTGGTTAATTTGTGATTCTTTTGTCATTTTGATTGTTAGAATGAATTGTTCACCCTAGCTAGCCAATGCTGCAAATACGAGCTACAACCATGTCAGGCCAGACCACCATCTGAGAGTATTTTGTCTCAAAGGCAGGGTTAAGTCTCAGGGAAAGAAGTTAGCCATTTTCTCAGTTTTCAGAGACTGGGGGCGGTGGACAAGCTGGCTGGGGCTGCTGGCTGCGCTCTACAGGCAGGATGGCACGGTGCCGTAGCGAGCTATAGCTGCCCACAGTCCTTCTCTCACTGCAGTAAGAGATGCCCAGACAATCAGTAACTTTCACAGCAGACGGTTCCACATACGTCGGTTTCCAGGACCTACAGGGAACCCTGGGAAACACAACAATAAAAAATACTAATAAAACATTCAAGCTGACACACACGCCACCCGTTAATAAGCCAGCTAGAACAGCTGCCTCTCCCACAGCAGGAACTCTGAGGTACGGTATAGACCAGTGGTTTTCAACCAGTGGTCCGGGGACCACCAGTGGTCCTTGAGAAGGTTCCAGGTGGTCCCCAGCTATCAAATGGACCCATACGGGTCCATTTGGTTTCATTTTACGCTCTCAAGAAAGATCTCAAGACAGCTCTCAAGAAAGTAGAAGAATTGTTATTGCCTTTTATCTCTCCTAAATACAGCATGGAATTGTGGACAAAGACAAAATTCTTTCGTTTTTGGGGGTCTGAGAGGCTAATCAAAATGGTGGTCCGTGGCTTAAATGCTGAATAAATAGTGGGCCCTGGTATCAAAATGGTTGAAAACCACTGGTATAGACTCATCCACAGAGGTATGTGCCCTGGGCATCCGTGGATGCAGTGCCCTGTTGGCCAGGTGCAGCTAATCAGTGCTGATTACACCTCAGTAATGGCCGTGTGCCCTGGGCACCGCTCCGTGGATTCGTCTATAGAGGTGTGATTGGGGGGGCTGAACCCTCTGTTCCTGCATGATGGCAGACATCATGGAACAGATCCAGTATGTGTCACAAAAAGCAGGGTGATTTTTTAAACAAAACAGATGAAATGTTGAATTTGTCACTCACTACTGTCATGATATAATTAGTACCTACTTTGATAGTTGGATAGCGACCTGATTATGACATGAACGGATGACAGGGAGACGCCAGGGCCCTTTGAATACTTCACGCTTTTGAGACAGAGGAGAAAAGCCATGGATTTCTATCCATCTAAAAAAATAGGTGGAATGATGGAACCTGCTGACAGAAGATATGGGAGCCAACATTAGGCGTCAGGATTAGTCTGAGCCACTGATTGGTCCCTCAGAGATTTCCTGCAGGGATGGAGAGCCCGGAAAAACTTCTGGACATCTCCCTTTAACTCACTAATAAAGTTAAGAAATAAGAGATATAGCCTGAGGCTAGACCAATACAGTAGTATGAAATGAGGTTTCAGACAACAGTTATTATTGTTTTCATGTGTAAAAGCTTTTTTTGTTTCTTTTTATGCAGTAGTAAATGTCCTCCAACTACAGACTTTTACTTTTTTGTTTTCAGAGGCGGCTAATGATTGGAACATATTGATTAATGCTCGATTGAAACTGAAAGTCTGGAATATGCATGCGCACAGAGACACAAGAGCATGCAAATGAGTATTGAGAAGCGCCCGTGCGCACACACACACACACACACACACACACACACACACACACACAACCAGCCAAAAGTAGCCAGCTGGCTAACCAGCAGTGAGCAAGCAAAAATACCCACAGTCAGCATGAGACTTGTGAGGCAATGATTATGCTAGCAGTTAGTTATCTGTTGAGGGCTGTCGCGAGCTTGATGGATGACTTTTATTTGCATCTGAGTGATGAAGAGAAATAGAGACAAGGGTCTATTCCCTCGCTGTGATTGAACGCGCTGGCAACTGTAACCTTGTCGCTCTCTCTTTTTGGTACGGATGTCTATATTCACCCGCCGTGATGAATTTGCCAGAGCTCTGTAACTCCGGCACTGAGTGAGATCGTTCATCTGCTGCCATGTAAAATTGCATTGAACTGGGGCAATCCCTCAGTAGAGGGCCGGTACACAACTTTAATCAAGTTTACTGCCAGGGAGAGGGGGAGTGGAGTGCGAACCATTTACATATGGAACCAGGCCCATCTCGGCGGAGTGGAATATGGTGAGCGAGCCTCATAAACATTTTAATCTACCACCAGGCATGTTGATATTGTCACACTCTAGAGGTACCTTTGAACGATCTTCTTACCACTAGGCTGGTTATTGGTTGTGGTGATGCATTATCTCAGACCGAGATAAAAGCTAGATTGCATCACATGCTATGAGGCAGATTCCACATGCATCAGTAACACATTTCAGGAGTTGCCATAATTGTGTTGCTTCGCAGCCACAGGGAGTTCTCTCTTTCTCTCTCTCTCTCGCCTCAAGCAAAAGGATGAGCGATTTGCATTCTGAAGTCTTTCCGTAGTCAAAAATATAAACAAACGTTTGTTGGATCATGTCTAGAATACGGTATTACCCTCCAACTCGTCGTTTCTCAACCTGGAAAACAGTGTTGTTTCCAGTGGTGGAACATTTACTTAAGTACTGTACTCAAGTACAATTTTGAGTTATCACCAGAGTATACTTTAAGTCTCAGAGGCAAATATTGTACTTTTACTCCACTACATTTATTTAAAAACTTTAGTTACTAGTTACTTTGCAGATTTGATTATTATTACAATACATACAGTAACCACTTCAGCCTTATATACAGTTGTAGGCCACTGATAGACCCTTTTATTGTGGTGACTTTTGCAAAATGTGCAAATATCACATTACCTCAAAAGAAAGTTGAGGTTGTCGTCTTCAATTTAAAAATATATATATATATTTTACCATCTTCCATTCTGTGGATATTTATTTGCAAAATTTGAGGGCATTTACAAAGAATGGGTCAGAATGGATGGCCCGCAACTGTACATGTGGGCCTTCTGAAAATATAGCTTGTAGTTTCAAAATACTTTTACTTTAAGGCATTTTAAAACTTGAAATGAGACATTCTGCATCATGGTACTTTCACTTTTGGAACTTTTAAGTACATTTTGACACCAATACGTTTGTACTTTTACTTTTGCACATTTTGACTCATGGTAACAGAGTATTTTCTATATTACAGTATTGATACGGTACTTTTGTAAACTAAAACATTTGAGTGCCTTTTCCATCGCCGGCTGTGTCTGGGTATGGAATGTATACATCATGGCTGAATGAATGGCTTAAAAACAGAGCAGCGGAGCAGCTATGATGAATGAGAGAAAAGGGCCAATTTATTGTGTGAACCGGTGGTGTTCCCTTGCTCCACCATCCGCTCCCTGCTTTGGTGTTACTTCACAGGGCCCAGGGAGACTGTAAGGCATTAGCAATCAGCTCCGGCTTTGTTGCAGCCCGGCCAAGGGAGGGGTATACGTACTGAGGGATGATAAGAAACAACCACTTCCCACTGAAAGAAATGTCAAATGTCAATCTCAAAGCGTAATGGTCTGGAGTGGAATGAGAGAGCAGAGGGGACGGTTCACAGACACTGGCCATTCATATCAATTCAATTTGGCTTTTGTGGATAAGAATGCTACAAATGGTCTTAAAGACGTACTTTGGCCCAACTTGGCTCCAATTCTACAGACGCAAATGGCGATGGTAAGAACATTTTATTGTAATGTGTCTACTCTGGTCAATTGCAGGCATACGCAAGTTACGATGATGATATTATATAAGAGTCACTCGCTCAGCCACTACAGCTTTCTTTTGAAATGACATAGATTTTGTCCCCTTTTTTATTTTCCATTTGTAACTGTGCTATGTTATTAACACTTTTTGTACGTATGATCTGTCAGCACGTCATAGGGAACCGATGGGTATCAAACAAATAATGAAAATCCAGATTATACAGAGTAAGATGTGCCATATCTGCGCGGCCCAACTAGAATATCCCGGCACTGATTGTGTTAATTAGGCTGCCTGTCTTGGTCACCAAAGTCAGTACAGTAGGTTTCATCCTGCCATTCGCCCGTTGGCTATTTTAGCTTGAGGGTGGCCCTAGAACTACTGTCATGTCATGTACTGTAAAAGCACTTTCTGTGGAGCAGTGCTCCACAGAAATAACTACCATTGATTTAGTGATGGCGTCACAATGCCTGATTTATAGTTGGGTGTGTGGCACCACGGGGGTGCCAGAGGGCACCCTCAGTTGCAAATTCTGCCCAATCAGCTTAAGTTCTGTGTACATATCGTTTTACTATATAAACATGATGTTTCAACTGCCCTTCATTAATTTCATCCTGGAGCCGATCCTGCGGTGTGCCAAAAAATGGTTAATTGGCTGTAGATTAGCTATTTTCGGAGCACGACACCTGTGCACAACCAATGCATGAATTACTGTATGTTGTCTACGTTCTACTGGATCTCTTCTGCAGAAAGCAAGAACAAGAACATGGTTGGTAATACATCAAATACATAATGATAGTCACCAAGAATCATAAGGAAGCTAAGATCCTAATATCTGTTTAACAGTAGAAAAACTGTACAGTAAAGCTTTGAGTATACACTATATAGTGCTATGTCTACATACAATGCTATAATCTAAATTACATAATTGAGCCTTTGCATATACTGTATAAGGTCATCGAGGCAAGGGCTACAGCAAGTGCTACAGGCTAAGATGGAGTCTGAAGAGGTGAGTTTTGGGTAGTGCGTCTGCACTTTTTAAAGTCTTCTGGTTTCTAATTTGTTGACAAAATTGTCAATACATTTAGGTCATACATTTAGTCTCCATAGTTTACTTTCAATTAGTTTTTCTAGACAACATTTTTCGTCATAGTTTTTGTCGCCGAAATTATATAGCACTGCTATGGACCATGCCTCATATTTGTCAATGCATCCATAGTGGACACTAGCACAGGGGCAGCAGTGGCTCAGGGGTAGAGTGGCTGGATGGTAACCGCAAGGTTGCCAGTTCGAACCCAGGCTCCCCCAGTTTGTGTCGAAGTGTCCTTAAGCAAGACACTGAACCCCTAATTGCTCCTGATGTGCTGGTCGGTACCTTGCATGGTTTCCCCCGCCATCGGTGTATGAATGTGTGTGTGAATGGGTGAATGTGATGTGCATCTATGTAAAGTGCCTTGGATAAAGGCGCTATATATAAATGCACCATTTACCACTAAAAGCAGTTGTCAACTTGAAGCCAATTGTTTTCGACATACAGTATATTGCTAATTAAAAGTATATTCAGTGTTTTCACTTAATTCAAATATAACTTTTTTTTTCTCTCTCTTTTTCGGGGGATATCATCCCTACTATAGTGTGCTGACCATATAAGGAGTTCCTCCCTGTCCCCTGTGAGCCCCTGGGGACAAATAATCCTAGTTTCACTTTTGGCGGCGGGTGAGAAAGCCTTCCTCCAATCAGGATGAGAGGGGCCTTCCTCCAATCATGATCGAGTGCTGTTGGCCTGTTGCACTTCCCCCCACTGTAGAGCGTGTGCATGTGCACATTTTGTTATACCGGGCGGACCAGGTTTTTTTCCAAATCACTGAATGCTCCTTTAAAGTGGGGATGGACGGACATAACCTGACTATCATCGACGCCGGCACTAACAAACACAAGCAACACCTAAAAAGAATCTTGTGCTACTGCGCTACTGTCTCATTCAGCACCTTGCAGAGCTGTAAATTACTGTAAAAATGTGTTGCTAATGTACCGAGAGGCCCCACGGCTCATATCAGCAGCAGCCCCAGCCTGCCCTTCATTAACACGTGGAAAGCAACTCCTCTCAGAGGGCTTGGTGGCCTTTCCTCCTCGCTGACGGTGCAGGTCTCTGCCACAGTGTGACAGTTTAGGAAGTTGTGTTCTATCGAGGTGGTGGTGGATGACAATTTTGGGTCAGTCGCACCATGACCCTAATCCGAACCCCGGATCCACGTTTACAAGCACGATAAGCACAACTGCAAGCATCGCCCACCGACCCCCACCTCTAACCCCCTGCACGCACACACGCAACTGCAAACAACGACTGCATGTGAACATACTGTAGAGACAACCCTCGGAACACAAAACACACTAACGTTGAAGTAAGAAGAGGCAAAGGCGTAGAAGCATGTCTGAGGTTTCTATTGCATTTGTTTATTGGTTTTGCAGAGAGAGGAGGCGTGTACTCTGTGGGAAGAGTTTGGTGCAGGTGTGCAGCTGTGGGGCAGACGTACAGGTCGTGGAGTACAGAACGTGGTGGAAAAGGAACAGGATTCCCCACTGGGCCGTGAAGGCATCTGCTGCCCCAGAATCAAAATGGCAAAAAGGTTGCGCTGGAACACACAACAAGCCTGGGCGTGTGTGTGTGTGTGTGTGTGTGTGTGTGTGTGTGTGTGTGTGTGTGTGTGTGTGTGTGTGTGTGTGTGTGTGTGTGTGTGTGTGTGTGTGTGTGTGTGTGTGTGTGTGTGTGTGTGTGTGTGTGTGTGTGTGTGTGGTAAACGTTTGCACTCACTTACGTAT
>OOFJ01142825.1:0-10889 GCA_900323375.1 Benthosema glaciale
GAGATCTACACTCTTTCCCTACACGACGCTCTTCCGATCTCCGAGCCTCGACCTCCTACAGGCGTAAGCAAAGGCTCGACGTATGTATCTTAGATAGCATTTTTATGTAGACCCAGGTAGCAGTTTATGTAGACATATAGCATTTCATGTAATCATAGCACTGTTAGTATATATTTATATATGCATAGTGTATAATTAGCCTGTATAGTCTTTTTCTACTGTGACGTTTTTAGCTTATGTTTGATTCACATTAACACAATCAGTGCTGGGATTTCTTACAAAAAAAAAGTCTCTAGAAGCGTTAATATTCCAAACAAGAGGCTTGTTGCGGTGAGAAATGAGGACCGAAGTATGTGCACTGGATCAAAACCTTGGAGAGCTCCCTAGATTAGGAGATACAAGGCATTCTTTGTGGCGGAAAATAAGGAAGTGAGTGGCATCGCGCATGCGAGTACTCTTGGAGAAGGAGAGGTCAAAGCATTAGTTTTGCACAAGTCATGAATGTACTGTATGTATACAGACCAAATTTACCACTTTATACAAAATAAGCCTGTTGGCTGCCAGACTATAAGTTTAATTGAAGGCAATTAATCGATTAACAATTAACTATTAACATCCCTATTCCCTACAATCAATCAATCAAATATGTAAATGAAGAAGGCACCTTGGTCAGAGGAGGTCTCCAGCGCTGAAATCATCCAGATATGAATGAAGAGGAGGAACATGGGGATGTTGGTGGCCATGGTGTTGCGCTGTGGAGGGAAGGAACAGAGCATGTGGTGAATGAATGTTACTCTGTGCAGTCCATCCAGCTCAGCTCTGCCAGCCCAACCCAACCCACCACAGGACCAATGAACAGCTCTGACCGACCACTCACTCCTTCACTCCACTCTGCTGGAGTATATCAAACACACTCTCTTAAGAGACTAGTATGGCCTGTCACAATTATTACATAATCACCTAATCACATTTATTTGAGAGATAATCACAATTATTTTCATGATTATTTCAATGAGTTAAAATTTTCATTTAAATAGCAATAATAGGAGATCTACAAGCTTACAACAAATGTCACTTTGTGAAACATTTTGTAATTTCTTGACAATAACTATTAAATGCGTCAGTGATTTCTTTGTATATTTAAGTCATTTGTCATATCTGTACTGTTCAATTTGTGATTACGAAGCTTATAAAAGCCAAACAGGAATACAACTTGTAACGTTCCAATGTTCAATGCAAAAAAACAATCGAATAATCACAATTATTTGTGTGACAATTATTTGTCAACTTAAATTTGAAATCGTGACAGAGCTAAACTAGGCTTAATATGGAATTGCATCGCTCAAAGAAAAATTGGGTCATGCCCAATGTGAATGAAGGTCATCAACCAGGAAATGTGAAAGCTGTCAAAAGAATGTGGAACTCTAGGTAATCCACACATTGCAGTCGAGCAACATTGTTAGGAAGATCACAAGTCGACGCCTGTCTGTATGTATACTACTGTATGTATTTCTATTGAGCTGTTGGCATCAATAGAAATACCGTTTTTGTTTACACTTCAATGTACTTTTTGGGTAGAAAATAAATTGGTACAACGTGACAGTATGGTAATACCAAATGATCATTTCCAAGAAGGAAATAGGCCTGTAGCATGCCAACTTTAAAACAAGGCTTTTGACAGGGCTTTTCGAGGCTTTTGCGTTTGTGCATGTGAATACTGTGCACTTGACTGGTTCATTACTCTCTTGGGGCTATTGGGTTTACTGTGTGTCGAAACATGTCAAAGTAAACATTGGTGCATTGAACACAAGACTTCCACCAACAGCCAATTACAGCGGGCTTCAGCCAGCTCTTGTGAAATACATGATCCCTATTCCATTGTGTGGCTCCCAGAACCTGACCCTACTAGTAAGTACTACACCGTAAAATCCTCTTCGGTGCTCATTCAACTACACGTGTTGTACACATGTGTTTGTGTACACACTCTGAGGTCATTTCGTGGCGTGTTGATATAATATATGGGACATCGACAACTAAAAAGGTCAAGAAGACTGCACTGTTGTTTTTCTAGTGGGCAGTGAGTGCACTAGTAGGCAGTGGTGGAAAAAGTACTCAAATATTAAAGTTAGAAGTATCAATACGGCAATGTAGAAATCACATTGCATTGTAAGTAAATGTACTACTTAGTTACTTCTTTGCACCTCTGAGTGGGAGCGAGGTTATTGAATAGGATAGGGCAGCTATAGGGGCAGGCTCAGGTGGTTCTAAGGGACCAAGATAATGTGTCAGGTCTAAATATTTTACAATTTGACAATGTTCTTTTCCCATGCAAATTAGATTAGAAGATAATACATATAGCAATGGGTAGCATACAAGGTCTACACTCTTCTAAATAGCAGTAATATATCAATATGTGAACCCTTATGGTCCATTTTATGTGTTAAATTACTTTTTACAGTATTAAATTTGACAGTGAACTGAAATGAAATTCTGGGGATCCCCCCAAAATAATCATATTTGAACAGCCTTGACAAGCAATTGGAATTGTAATAGTTGAGGCATTAAATTTAGTTGTACTCAGTTCCACAGATGAGATAACTATTGCGAAAATAGCCGATCTACAAGCTCACACAACGCGAGACGTTGAAATTCATAATGTTGCGTTTATAGAAGAGTCCCCACTCCTTGGGGTGTCTTTAGTGTATCTGCACATACGTGGAATTTGTCCTCTGCATTTACCCTTCCTATAACAACTAGGAGCACTGAGCAGCCATTCTACGGCGCTCGGGGAGCTAAGAGTCTTGTTCAGGGACACACATCGACATTGCTGGCCTGGCTGGCCTGGAATCAAATAAAGACTTATTCTATCTACTGTATGTTTCTTCTGCTAAATGTGTTTCAATTGAGCAATCAGTGCTAATCCTTCCTTTATTATACATAATTGTTCAAGCATGAAACCACATAATGTTTTTATGAAGGGTCAGGACTAGGCAGAGTAAAGTGGCAACACTTTACTATTGTGATCGCAGCTGTGGTGGGAAATGATGACACCTTATATTGTTATGTTGTCAACCTTTGTCCCTATCTGACCATGTGATTCTGAATATCAAATATGCCACTGTGCCACATCATTGCCTGCAAATCTTGTATATCTGAGCAGGACTGCTATAGTCAAGATGCATAGATGAGATGACACAACTATGTTATTTGTCCCCCTTGAAATTAACTAGCAGTCTGTCTGAATATTCAGAGACAACGCTATACTCAAGAATACCACACATTTTTACCAATTCATTTCCAAAGCTTTTCCAGAGTATATAAGCCAATTTCCAGGCCTATATAATGATTCATTCAGCACAATAATGAGTCATATGTCCTATGTGCAATTCCCAAAGACAGGCAGTGTAGCAACAATATAGCATAGAATATGGAATGCTTTGCTACACCACCTAATCTAGGACATAGGATCCTGCTGCAGCACGTTGCGAGCTGGTAGATCTGTTATTTTGCCACATATTCGTATTAGAGAATAACGGCTTATGTTACATATTTCGTGTACCACTCCAAGGAACAGCAATGTACGTCCCTCCTATGTCCCTATGTTTAGGGTACCAACAGTCAGACTGGTCAGATTTTCCAGGACCGTTGATGAATTCCAAACCTTTTCCAAGACTTTTGTAATGTGCTTTTAAGTGGTGCAACCACTTCATTAAGGAGCTATGTGTGTCCGTCCATCCCTGGCTGGATCCGTGTATCTGTCTGTCTGTCTGTCTGTCTGTCTGTCTGAGAACGAAACTTGTGGGGTCTGGGGCCTGGCCGCCTGGATAACTTGTGGGGACAGTGGGGACTACGAAACCTGTGGGGTCTGGGGTAACTTGTGGAGTCTTGTGGGCCTGGAAATTCCCCACACGGAGTTGCACCACTTAATGACCGTATTACGTAAGGAACCCAAGGAACCCTGTACTGTGTGTGCTGGACTGATTGTAGTTATTGTTATGGCTGCAGCTTGGATCTGTGGCATGTGCCTCTCTTATCTGTACAAATATGGTCTTCTTGACCTTGCAGTTCTCTGCTGCTGCTATCCCTGCAGATTTGATCTTGATCAACTTTCAACCACCAACCTGACAGTTTCTATGTACTTCTCCCGTGAGCTCATCGTGTATTCAACTTCCATATCTTGCAGGGGTGTAAAAAGTACAAAAGTTTAAGTAAAAGTAAGACTACTGCAAAATATTAGAAATCCTCTAGTAAAATACAATAGTATCAGCATCAATATATACTTAAAAGTACTCATTATGCAGCCTGAAAAGGTTGAGAAACACTAGACTAGATAGATTATAGTGGACAACTGGACATGCATCTGCATTCTGCACCCAATTTCAATGCACCATGGGGCCATTGTCTTGACCTTAGGGCAGGCCTACTGCTCCTGTGGAAACAAACATGTTCATTTCACATCCTCTGTGGCCCCTTCCTTTCGCAGCGGGGTTGAACCAGGGGGGTTTCCCCCACCTAATATGGAACCAATTCAGAGCATGTCCACTGAAAATGAATTGGTTCAGAAAAGCACCAAGGTTCCAAGAATCCAAGGGAACCAGTTTTGGAACCACAGTACTTTTGGTTTAAAAGTTCTGTGGAGGTGACCGTGACATCATGCTGATAAAACACTGAAGCTGGGTGGCTTCAACCAGTCTTCACACATCAGCAGCACATGGCACAACACTTTTGACGCACGCACGCACACAATTTTGTCCACAAGTAAAAACTAGACTACAATGTTACGGAGGGATCAGTGTTGAAGAGAGAACTAAAAGGCAGTTCATTTTATGCTTTGTTGCATGCTGAAAATAGCAGATTTACAAGAGTGTCTCTGTAGATCGTTGTAGATTGGCTATTTTCAGCATGCAACCAAGTCTAAAATCTGTCATTACAATGCCTGCCAAAATATTTTTTTGTCGAAAGTCGACTAAATCAACTGTAGTCAGTCAACATTTGACTAAAATGTGACTAAAACTGAATGAAAATGTATTAAAAAAAAGGACTATCACTAAAGCTAAATAGAAATGTGCTGTCAAAATCAACACTACTGTACTTTTTAATTGATTTAATTTTTTATTAACAGCTTGGGGATTTCAAGCACAACTCAATACAAGACTGATAACTGCATGGATTGCACCAGGCATAAAGTATTTCTACCTGTTTACAAATGGGCCTACCATGTTCATTTCATCAAGACATTTAGAGACGTATAAATATTCACTTCTGTATAGCCAAAAGCAGGAAATCATAGTGGAGGTAAAAGGGAAAGGAAAATATACAAAGAGGGAAAAAGGGGGTGGGGTGGGGCAATCATAGGACTATGAGCAAAATTAGTTTAGTCCCCATTTGTGCCGAATCTGGGTTGCATAATGGTTTGTTGAACTCCCTCTGGTGTTGTGGGAGTGTACACGTGGGAAAGAAAAATATAATGGTCGTACAGAGTGTGCTGTACTGTGTTGTTAACAACTGGCAATAACAAATTCCAAGCCCCCCCACCCCCAACTAGACTAGCCTAATTTATTACAGACATTCATTTCAGAATTCCATTGGAATTACCCCATGGGTTGGATCTTGTGTCATACTCTTCCCAGTACCACACAGGGTGCACTGTATATAGGCCAAGTACAGTGTGTGAAGGAAAGGAACTATTATCATGACAAGAACAGTGGCTTATAACCTTTTTCATATCAAGGGAGAGCATTTTGTTTCCTTCATAGCAAAGTTTGCCAAGTAATAACGAACATGACACAAAATTATAAATATGCTTATATATGCTTATCTAATGTCTGACAAATAAATAAATAAATACGAGATAAACATTGATAGCTATGGGGTTGTCCAAGTCAGACCAGGTTGGAAACCACTTTATCCAACTCTGAAACAAACTTGCCTAAATGAACATGCCATGTAGGGTTTATTTGGTGTGTGTGTGTGTGTGTGTGTGTGTGTGTGTGTGTGTGTGTGCGTGCGTGCGCGATAATTTACTGCTGTTGAGTATTTCTATGAAAACATGCTCACAGAAGTGCAGATGAAAAACAAACCCACCCCCAGCATTTCTTGTCATGCTCATATGGCACAAATACACGCGTTATAACTGAAGCTCAAAGTCAGACTGTAATTATGGTGGTGAACCACAGTCCACAATGTGTAAAGCAGCATGCAATAAAACTTAACAAACAACACCATAAAACTAGCTCTGACCTCTCAAATTGAAAATCCGCCTGTTGTTTTTTCTTCTGTCTTCTTTTCTTATGGGAATCAGTCTTTCTTGCTGAAGCAAAACACGAGCGCACGCACACAGCCTATGGTCCGCATAGCCTCTCCCTCCCCCCCGCGACGCCAACAAAGTTCAGTTCATGGAGTGCAGGAGAAATATTAAAGTCTGTTTTTCGCTGTCCAAGAAAAGAAAATCTGTCTGGGCGTCTCGTGTCAGATCACTGCTGCTCTCTAGTACAACTACAACTACGCCCCCACCCCACGTGTTGCCAGATCCTGCAAGAGAAACAAGCAACCGCGTCTATGAAAACAAGTCCAAAAGATGCGACTATAACAATAATAATAAGGGTAATAATAATAATAATAATAATAATAATAATAATAATAATAATAATAATAATAATAATAATAATAATAATAATAATAATTTACTGATTTGTCATCTTTTTTTTACATTTTAAATACACAAACTATATATGATTGCATTTTGTGTATGTGTGTGTATTTTCTATTTTGTACCCCTGGCACAAACAAAACATGTTCAGATTGTGGCCTGTGGAATGGATGGACAGTTGGACACATACATAATAATTTGGGGTCCTTGAAATGAAAATGTTTGAGAACAGTGGTTTAACCCGCCAACGTGTTTTATTAAGCAACCTCAGAAAAAACAATCGCAACGTTCCTTATAATAATCAGACATGGCAACCCTGAACAGCCTAGTTGGATCGCTTGGATGTTGTCCCATTTATACTTCGCCACAAGACGGTCCAAAATTGACTCCTTGTGAGCTTGTAGGTCTGTTATTTTGGGCGCGCTACACAGGTCGGCCAACCTGGGTCAAGTTGACCTGGTCAACCCAAGGGGCAAAGGCCAAGTCACTGGACGAATTTTCTCTAACTATGAATATGAAGGACAAAACACGAAAGCCTACTGTAGGCCTACAGTAAGTTTCTATGAAATGTAAAATTCAAATCTAAGTAAGCTAGCCTGCTCTGGACTGAACTCTTATTTTGGAATGCATGGCAGTTGACCTCAGCAGTTGACACACACACACACACATGGGAGGGCATAGCATTTCATAGCCTCCCATCATCAACAATGAACTAAACAAAACTGATGTCAAAATAAGCATAAGGATGTATTGTCGTGAAATGTTCTTCACGAGCATAACCTATAAGTAGCATATACGTCTCTCAACATTAGGTTGTGTTGTGTTTTGTTAACTTGTGGCTCACTTGTTGCCTGTCTGTCTGTCTGTCTGTCTGTCAGCACTCAGAAGGCAGTCTGGTGGTGACATCTATGGGCGCACTTTGGCCACAGTCAACGTAAAGCCAGATTTATTTTCTCTGACAACAAGCCAAAAAGCAACGACTAGGTCCCATATTTTAAACCTATAGGCTAATGTAAAAAACCTGGAATATGTTTGAAACATTTAACAACACAAAACCTGGTATATGCTATGGGGGTCAAATATATTCAAATGGGTTTCTGCACACCGGGGGTCCTTGACATGAAAATGTTTGAGAAGCAACTTTTTTTGAATGAATGAATGAATTGACATGAGAAAACTAAATATATTTCTAAGTTGATTATTCTGACATTTGTGCAAATAGTGCAAACCCAACTAAAAACAAAAGGCAAGACAATTTCAACATAACTCATAGTCATGCATAATGCATTACACACACTACAAACAGTGATACACTGTTGTTGGAGAAAAGTATTGATTCTGGAAAACAAATAACAACTCAACTGGCTTTGAAACAGAGTAGGGAAATGGCACAATAAGAGCTCTATTCATGACTCAGATTGTGAATGGAGGCAGTTATAGGACAGAATAGTACAGGATTTCTGCACAGAGGACATTCCCGAACACGTGGTACTATATGGAGCAATCACTCTCCACTGGTTATATCAACCAAGCGTGATAGTGCAAGACCAGAAGACAAGATCAGTTTCTGAGCTGCACAACATGAAGGTAAGGTTCCAATGATTGTAAACGGTAAACATGTGCTTTGAGAATTTTAGTCGATGGTTTGAGTGAAAAGATTATTGTTCATATTTCTTTTTAGAAAGTTAGGAAGGTTTACGCTGAAGCCAGTTGAAGTACTGCCCTCAATGTCTGTAGGAACAGGCAAAATCGTCTATGGTCTATCTTTTTTTTTTACTGTATATATTTATTCAATTACACAATCAAATCTGTGCAGCCCAGACAGCCTTCCCTTCACATGTCATCATCTTGTAAGTGAATATGTATATGTGCATATGTGAATATTTTTTAATGGAGTGAGTGTCACCTCTTTTGACTGTTCCTGTGACATATAGGATTTGAGTTCTCTTCTTATAACAAGCTGCTATTATGTAATTCATGAATAGAAAAGAATCTCAATGCTTTGCAGCAAAACTGGCACCTCATATTAATGTAATAATAACAATGCAATATGACGTTCTAGAATTCTCTATGGTAGAATATGAGATAAAGTAACCAGCCATTCCCTATGTGACATATCCCTTCCCTGATGTTTTGCCGATAGGTCGAACTGGCTGTACCCCTGTACTCAATCATAGTGCTGCTCTGCACCTGCTTTCCTCTAACTCGGTAGGTGCATTGCAAACATACTGTACATGCATGCTCTCATTCATTGTTGACAATGTTTAGTTTGGGTGTATGAAAGTAATGGAATAATGTAATACTTCTCCTTTTGTAAACCTTTTATAAAATACAGCCAAACTACATTTTATAAACGAATGATTAATGCAAAAATAAAATCATAATGTACTGCTTGTTATTTGCCTGTACATCATCATTATTGTCAGCTGTCAAACGCCGGTGAACTGCAAATGGGGGCCATATGGAGAGTGGTCTGAATGTGACGGCTGCAGTCAAACAAAGGTACACAAACACATGCATGCATGCACGCGTGCATGCACACACACACACACATGCACATACAGTACGCAAGCATGTGCACACGCGTGCAAACAAGCACACGCAGGTACATGCACGTAACACACAGTGGGCCCTATTTTGTTGAAGTACCAGTTCTTAAGTCTTAACTTAAGAATTAGAGGTGTGGTCAATGCTGTTTAGTCATTTTGAGTGGCCAAACAGCATTGGCCACACCTCCAGTTCTTAAGTTAAGACTTAAGAACTGGTACTTAAGAAGTGCAAAATAGGGCCCAGTATGTCTTCCTTGCACAATCCCATTCCACTCTATGTAACATGTATTTATGTCATATATGTTTGTTTGAACCCAGGTACAGACAAGGAGACACTATACTAGACAGAGTTGCAGTTTTAGAATATAGATTTCATGATTCTTCAGGTCAAGTGCAGGAGCAGAACAGAATGAACAGAAGGCAGAGGCAGGTGAGGCAGGCTTCCAAGTTCCAAGTCCAGAGTGGTTATAGCCAGGTCCAACAGAGACTGAATATCTGGCAGGGCGTGAAGGGTTGAGCCCGGCAGAGCTGATTGGTTGCCTCCGACTCCTCTCCTGCACCTCTGTCTCCACTGGGGAGGAAGACTGGGTAGATGTGGCCGGCCTAACAATTTACGTGTTGAATCAGGATAAAAAATAATAATAATAATAATTTCATAGAACTGATTCCAGAGCCTTTTAATACTTAATAAAGGTTAGGTAACTAAGTAAATAAAAGATTTTCCATTATTCAGTTTTATCTGTTCCTGTCCAGGTTCGAACTCGGCAAGCGCAGCATGCTCAGTATAATGGCACGCCATGCCAAGGAGCCACCACTGAGAGTGTGCCATGTGTTGCTGAAAAAGCATGTCCCCTGGACACCGGTTGTGGAGAACGGTTCCGCTGCACTTCAGGTATAAGACCAGAACACATTAAAGGGTTATTTCAGAAATGTAAGAAAGAATGAAATTCGTCAGTCTACAAGCTCAAGATATGCGTAGTGAGCTTGTAGATTTGGGCAGAGATGGAATATACAGTTTGTGTCATCTAGCTTATGGTCTGTGAGCATCTTGGTTGTAGGGATGAATGAACATTAAGAGAAGACTCCTGATTTTTCAGCATTCACAATTAGTTTAACTTTAAATATCAAAACATTGTTCCAGCGGGTTCAGGATACTACATTAACAAATTATTGAATATAAATGTCACAAATGCAGCAATGCCTGAAATGGACCATTCACATACATACTATAGACTTGTGCGTATACTGTACGGCAGGGGTGCCCAAAAGGTAGGTTGTGACCTACCAGTAGATCACAAAGGCTGTACCGGTAGACCACATGACATGCCCCTAAAAAATATATAATTTAAATATATATCTGCCACATGAATTAAGGTGACTTGATTGATTGACATCAAAAAGGGCCAGCAATACGCTGAGTGACGTTGAATAGGTTTAATTATTGTAATTATGTATACATTTTTGAACCTATTACAGCGGAGTGAGTCATATAAAAAAGGCACATTTACCATTAAATGGCTTGGTTGAATGCTTCTGAAAATCCTTCTGATTGTGATTCTGCTTGATCAATGGTCAAGTATGTTATTTCAGTATATTCTTAGCTGAGCTGTCAATATACTGCTGACAGCTGAGCTTAATAACCCTGAAATTCAAAGGCCCAGAACACTTGTGGGTGTCAGCCACCTGCTGCC
>OOFJ01142832.1:0-12415 GCA_900323375.1 Benthosema glaciale
TATAAAAGACAGGCCCAGATGGTGGGTAGGGAGGGATTCAAGTGATTCCATTCAGTTCAGAGGTGATAGAGGGAAGGGCACAATGCCGGAGAGCTCTGTCCTTGATTCCAGTTTGTAGCTCGGTTTAGTAGCTAGACTGCTGTGTTGCTCAAAGCACACCCTCAGTAAGGGAAAAAGATAGACTTAGGCTTGAATTCGAGGCTTGTAAGTTTATTGTTTTTCTTTTTCTGTAATTGCCTTATTTGAACTATTTTTGGAAACTATTTTTGGAACTAAAAGAACGAAGAATAAATCGACATCATTACAATTCTGGTTCGTCATTTCTGTTCACCTAGCCCTCATCCAATGAACTTATTTACAGGGAGGCTGTAGCCTTCTGCAGCTGCTACACATTAAAATCCGGGCGTTCATTTAACTCCAAAGAGTGTACAAATGGAACCAAATCCATGATGTTGGAGCTAAACTACACTAAGGATTTTACTGCATAGTGTGTGTCTGTGTGTGTCTGCAAGCGTATGCTCCGTGCTCCATGAGCTGTAGCATGTGTGCATGTGTGAGTAGGTACTAGGCACTAGGCATTATGCATAAAATGTAGTGAACGCATGTGCGCACACAATGCAGCACCGTATAGTGCAAGTCCATGTATGTGTGATTACGTACGTACTGTACTTGTGCCGTTGGAACGGACCCAGAGAAAATGCACTCTGTAATTACAAGCGCATCCCTCCTGTAATGATAGTGTGCGTAATGGGAGATATAAACATCGGCACATCGATAAGCCCGGCTCTAAAATTAGCCATGACGAGGTCAAGGATGCTATTTCTCCCAAAGCAAAGGGGAAGACATCTGTTTGTGCTGCCCAGTCACTCCGTGTCAATGTCACAACCGCCACCAAGGGTCTCTTCTGTTGCTGAATCAGCAGTGCATAGGAGGAGAGAGAGACGTTTTTTCCCCCATACAGGCACATTTGTCTTGTATATTACAAAGGAAAGGGAGGCACAGGGGACCCACGGGGACCAGATACATTTCTGGTCTCGGGGGGAGGGGGAGATTGCTTTTACAGCTTCGCCCAGCTGATGGCTGCTCAGATGGCTCTCACAAGGGAGAGCTGTTGCGGATTAAGTGTCTTTCTGATGCACATTTCGACCCGTAGACTGGGCCGAGCCGAGGGTCAAACCGACAACGTTTCCGATTCCCACGCGGCATCTCTACCCCCTCAGCCACCTCCACCACGTAAATATACTGCATGCTAAACCAGAATAAAACGCTTTTGGTTAAGTCATTTGATTGGAAAATGGGCATCAGTGCTTATACTGTAACAACAACGGAATTTTCTACTGTAGCTGGTTAGCTAGTATGTGCCCTGTGCATTAGCCTATATGTTGCTTAGCAACATTTTTGTCGAAAGATTCCTGAAGGAATTACATTTGTTGGCAGAGCTGAATAAATTAAAAAGTAATGCGCAAAACTGTCTCCAAAAGCAATGATAGAACATGGTGTTTTCATGGCTAAAGCTTGGATTATACAAAGTACTTTGTTGTGCGATGGTGCCGAAAATAGTACATCTATAAGTCTGGTCACTTTGCGACAACTTGTAGAACTGTTATGTTTGGCGTACAATACCGAAGTATAAAATAAGCATAAGGTTACACTTCCTCCCCAGCCCTTCTAAGAAAGGTGGCCTTCTGTTTGTTGACTAGTCTCAAGTTACCATATCACCAATACCAACAATACAGATCCGATGTTCAGGATACAACTGTTACACAGTAGCATTTGGTACAATTTAGGCATTTAGCCGTCTATGCTTTTATCGAGAACGACTTACAAGTGAGAGATCAAAGTAAGCAGTAAGCATGAAAACACAACAAACAAAAAGGTAAATAGTAACATAAGTAGAGTGCAAAGAGAACAATGAATGCTTCAAAGAATCTAGAATAACAGGTAAACATGATCAAAAGTAGCATTTCATCAAGCTGCTGGTATCTAAATATATAATTCTTAACATTTGTGTCAAGAAAAAACAAATGTAAACTAGAAAAAGTGTTCCTCAGGGCACAGGATAGGAGCATTTTTGGAAAAATGTCAAGTGTCGTTCCCTCCTCGGCCTAGTGGGAATATGCGTGCATTGCGGAATTTGTACAAAACGGGCGACTCCTGAAAACTTTGGAAGCCAATCGTAGCCAATCAATATGAGAAATCAAACATATAGTGCCACTATAAGTTTGATGTTTACATTTTCACGTGGCATTTCTTCCCTGGCCTAGTGGGAATGTGCATGAAGAATCTTCTTCAAATTGCACTCTACGTTCATCGTTTTATATGGGGAAGCGGACAGGTCCATGTCGATCACATAATGACTATAGAGATGGTGTATACGGATTTGCGTGGTGTATGGAAAAAATGTGTACGTCCGAGTAATATAAAGAGCATACCTATTTACACACACCTTGACAGTGGGTGCAAGGCCAATAAGGCAATCATGGAAGGAGGTAGCATTCTTTTTTGGTAAAAGATTACTTTATTGAAAAGAAAATACATTTTATTTTCAATAAAGTAATCCTTTACCAAAAAGAATGGTGTGCGGGCCCTATACCTCCTTCTATGAGTAATATGAAGAAATCACAGTACACAAGTACACAAGTGTACCTTTGTGTGTGTGTGTGTGTGTGTGTGTGTGTGTGTGTGTGTGTGTGTGTGTGTGTGTGTGTGTGTGTGTGTGTGTGTGTGGGTTCTTGTGTGTCTGCAAACACAGCACATTCACGTGCATGTGTACTCGGGTGCATCCTTGTGAGTATGTATGCATTATGTAAATTGTCGTGTTTTGTGGCGAGTGCGTGCGGTTCATGACGAGCAACATGGAATGGGGGGAGAGAGGGTAGCACTGATTAAAATCTATCCGTATTATGCAGCATGTCGGTAGGTAATAATGACAGCTACGTTCACGTAATATTTCATCAGCTGTGTAGACGGTGGAGGACTCATTACGGTTGGCAACAGGCTGCCTCTCTCAAACACCTGCACCCCCCCCAACCACGTCGAAGAAACATGTTTCGGTTTGTTTCGTCGACAATAAAGCCAGCAGCGCTTTCTCTGCCATGTCCCTAGATGGAGAGATTGGCTGGGTTCAATTTCGGAACGATCGCAGAACCGACGACAACTATACCGTCTGCCGTTATGTGTCAAATCAGGGCTGTGACCCTCCCCACACCTCTATCATCTATCTGTTCTCTGCTTCAATCTCCTCTCATCTACTCAGTGGCATGGCTGCATATCGTATCATACACACAGTGATAGGCAGTAGCCACAAGTGACTCTCTCCCTCTCCCTCTCTCTCTCTCTCTCACTCTCTCTTGCAAAGTTAGAAATGTATTTAAGCAGGAAAGAAGAAAATGGATGGAGGGCAGAGGTGTGACTGTTTGTTAAAGATAGATACAGACAGACAGACAGACAGACAGACAGACAGACAGACAGACAGACAGACAGACAGACAGACAGACAATTTGTTTTGTCCAACACTCCAGTCCAATACATTCAGAATAAAAAGAGTATGATGAGAGTATTGTTTGAGTTTGAGTATACATTTTATGAAAGAATTGATGAATCAGAGGTGTTTAAGAGTGAGTGTCTCAGACTATGAAGGTGTGCTTTTTTCTGTAAATGAATGTGGGAGTCACTTTTGTAGATGACATGCTATGAAGAAAAGGGGAAAAATGTCAATGTAGCCTATTGTAATTTGTAACTGATTATTTGAAATAATGTAAACAACTTTAGGAATAAAAGGAGTTGTAAAAACTCCCCCCCCCCCCCCCCCTCTCTCTAAATTGAGACCAGACAGAGGCTAACTGTGTTTCCATAGGATTTTCTTTCCGTCTAGCGCACGGACGTCAAAGATCTGTGCTTGTTGAATACCTCTAAAAGGAGCTCTATTCAGGAGATGACAAGCATAATGAGACTGCGGGAGGCAAGTCAAGGGGAATGAGAGGTCTTTTCAAAACAGGTTCCTGATATTTTGTAATTCAACGACTGCTCAAATTCAGTTTTCTCGATTAGGAATGAGCTGAAAGAATGACCTTGGAAACACTGACATGCCCACCAAAAGGCCAGCCAACACACTCACAGACATGTTTGCAATCAAAAGGCAAATGGCGAGCAAAGATTAGTTGATATCTTCAAATGTGTCATACAGTAAGCACTGCAGATACATTTTTACTGTATCAGCTTAATATTAACACTCTAGATTTTTTACTTTTTATTGTAGTGAGGTGGATGTCCTTTTACCAGAGCTTGTAATAGAAGAGTTGCGATATTGAGGGGGCAGAAAACAGCCTCGTCACATGGTTCATGTACTAGCGTGAGCCCATAGACTAACTTCCG
This sequence comes from Benthosema glaciale, assembly GCA_900323375.1. Lineage (NCBI taxonomy): Eukaryota > Metazoa > Chordata > Actinopteri > Myctophiformes > Myctophidae > Benthosema > Benthosema glaciale. The sequence goes on from OOFJ01142832.1 coordinate 4,375, forward strand.
GTTGTCTCCAGCGTTGTCTCCCATGCTCAATAGAAGTCTATGTAGAGGAGCCACCATTAGACCAGCCCCATGAAGTCAACAGAGTTTGCGTAACTCTTCGTCTATTATAAGGCTCTGCCTTTTACTGTTGTATGGTGGTGTGAAATCTATGCATTTCTTTAAGCTGACCTGTAAAAAACACTCCACTTGCGGACAATAAAGATTTAATTTCCATTTGATGTGTAGTAGTTGAATAGTTTAAAGGGATTGTGACATACTTTTTTTTTTTTTTTTTTTTAATTTTTCCTCAATTGCACCCAAAAAAAAAACGTAACTTTCAGTAGATTTTCTGCGGTATGGGGTTTTCTGGCCCATCAAGTACTCTGATTTTCCTGCTGTTTGTGATGTCACAGCCTGTAAATTCCATATATGTCAATGTGTAGAACTTTCTTGGGCGCCCGCTGGCCGAATGCTCCAGCAGGCGCATGCCACATATAGGCTCTGGCCTGACAGCGTGTTGCGTGTTCGAGTCCCGCTCATGACGACCTTTGGCTGCACGTCTCTCCCCTTCTCTCTGTCCCCCTTTCCTGTCTGTCTTCACTGTGACTATCAATACAATAAAAGACACAAAAAGCCAAAAACAAATCTTAAAAAAAAATGTGTAGAACTTTCTTCATTGCTAATACTTTGCCAAAGTCTTGTATAGACTGTTCGTAATGAACTGCAGGGGCAAGTACTAAAGTCTGAGGGGAAAACACACATGACTCATGTTTTACCTTTGAGGTCAACTCACCACAGGGGAAAAAAGACAAGAATCTGGAGAAGGGAAAATAAATTTAGCATCAATTCCAGCATCCCAAGACCAAACTGAATGGATTGTTTGTGTTACAACTCTGTCGACTGTCTTTCCACACGCATGGCGCGCACACACACACGCACACGCACACGCACACACACACACACACACACACACACACACACACACTTTACAACAGGCCTGGACAGAGAGAGGGCATGCATTGACACAGTCCATGCATGACAACAAATTAGGAGACATGACTATGCTAGCAACTAGCAAAAGTTCATTTATGCACAGAACTGACAGCTGGAACGCACATAAATAAAACCCTGATGTCTTTTTTACACATTCCGTAACAGGGAAGTGACACTTACAATTGACATTTTAAATATGCCTATGAGACCGCACTACCGCACTAACACAATCAGAGCGTTATGATGTTAAAATTTGTGTGTCTTTATAGTGGTTATCCAACAGTTAAAGGATGTGCTTGACTTTGTTAAAACTCATTCCATTAAGGATACACACAACTAACGTGGGGTTCAAAAACGTTTTGAGGGGCACTGGATAAATGGTGCATATATATATAGCACCTTTATCCAAGGCAGCTTTGCATGTTTGTGCACTACATTCACCCATTCACACACACACAAAAATAAATACAATTGTGGAGAAAACCATGCAGGGCACCAACGTGCACATCAGGAGCAATTAGGGGTCCCCCCGTGATGTACAAAAGCAAACAAAGGCGCCCCCTCACTTCACACAAGTGTGATTTTTTTTTATTAGAGAGAACAATGACTTCACGCTAACTTGCCAGAATAGAAAGCCTGTAGTTTCTATTAGCTTGGATTCCCTGTCAATTATGTCACTGCAGGCGGGTTTCTTGAGACACAGACAGAGTAGACAGAAATGGTACCATACTATAATGAGCATTAGTGAGGAGGACGAATTATTTGAAGATAGGTTGAAATGGGTGAAGTCGTCCTCCAAAAAGGTCTACGGTTATCTCAGTTAAAGAGCCTGCTTGAGGTTGTGAAAAGTCAATCCATCAAGGATACACTTGATAGACTCTTTACAATCACAGCCTGAGTTGAGTGTCTGAGTTAGCCTCTGAGTGGGGAATAGGTGCCGAGTGCTCTATCAAAGCTGACAGTTAGTATATAAGAATATAGAGTGAGAGAGATGCCACTTCTTTAGGAAACTCATAACAATGTAAGAGCCCCATAGTCTGACGAAGAAGAGCACTCTAGGCAATTGAGAGAGCGCTTGTATCAGCAGCTTTACCTATCCTGGCAACAGCCACATCACGGTGGCATGGCAAACTCAATTTTCGTCAAATCAACTCAGACTCTTGACAAGCTGGCAGTATGTGGTTTGTTCAGACAACTAGAGATGGCTGAGTTATCAAGATATTACTCTATCTTCATTAGCCACTTTAATAGCCACTTATTAAGCCCCATTTGTTGTATTGTGGTGTCATGTGGCTAGATCTACTACAAGCTGTACTGAGATTTAATGCGTTGATATACTATTTTCAAACTTTTTGTCCATTTCTGACATTGACAATTTTCGCAATGGCATGTCCAAGATGATAGAGATGCCAGGTTGGAAGTGCTTAATTAAACATCAAAGAACGGTATACAAATATAACGAATTCAGAATTAAATGCATTTTGGCAAGGACTAGAAGCCTTGAAGCAATTTAAAAGACATAGAAAAAAAAGCTGGAACAAAGGCAAACAAGGCATTTGCATAATACGTTTTTGTAATAATATTAACTTATTTAAAAGGTGTTTAATCTGTGTGAGGTATTGTATAGTGAAGAATTAACATGAAGCACTGGCATGGCCAAAGCCAGCATGCCCGAGTGTCTGTGCAGGCTCTCAATTGAGTCAGACGTCGCCAGATCGCAAGAAGCCAAATGACCGAAATCAGACCAGGCAATGACTCCCCCCGTTCATCAATTAACCTGCTAAAATCAAATTAACCCACAAGGAAGTCTGCTGCCCCTGCTGGCATTTTACACCACAAACGGAGAGCAGTGCACATTACAGGACCTCTGAAAGGAGACGAGGCACACAAAAGCTCCTAACAGGTGTAGAAGAGGGCCTTTGGGGCTTCAGGCACTAAACAGACGCTTTTCCTCTCTCCTGCCGCCACCTTTACTCGGCCCTACAAAAGAGGCGCCCGTCATTTGATCAGTGTTCCGCTGTATAATCCGGCCCTGGGAGGCAAGCAAGCCAAGCGACCTAATTAGAGCAGCACAAGTCTCCAGGGCTGAGTGACGGATGGACCTGCCAATCAACACCACGGAAAGCCACCATCAAGCGATGACTTCTCACCTGACACAAAGAGAAGCTGGGCGGGACGCGACGGCATCAGAAGACCAATGAGGACGGGGAGACGTCCTGTACAGTGGCGATGCTTCGTCTGACAGACTGCGCTGACAAACAGCCCCCAGTCCAACAGCAAATAAAAACACAAAGCTGCAGTGTCAGGGTGCTTTTTAAGCGCGGGCAACAAGCAAAACCAGTGGCCCTGCTTAGCCTGAATTATTAACGTGCAAATAAATAAACCAGACTCTCCTTTAGTAGTGTGTCTCCTGTGCAACTTAATTAACTGTGACAGGCCAGTGAGTGAGAGAGAAAGAGAGAGACAAAGAGATAGGGAGAAGGAGAGAGAGAGAGAGAGAGAGAGAGAGAGAGAGAGAGAGAGAGAGAGAGTAACACACAAGACAGAGGGTGAAGTAAAAACAGTTGCTAGGCAACATACAACATCTGTAGGACTTCAGCAACGTATTCAGTTTGAGATTTCAGTCTCCAGGGTTACAGAGAAAAGATAACATTTCAAGCAGTTTAGGGGTCCTTTACCATTGACTATAAATTAGAAGACACTGTCTGTCTTTCTTTGCTCCTCTGCCCAGAACAACACCTTCATCTGTGCAGTTCCTCGCAGCTGGAATTGATTGAAAGTTCATTCTGAGCAGAAGATACCATCTAGCACAGGATACGTGCTACAGGAAAGTCCCAGCCTTACCAGAAGCAGAGCATTAATATTGTGGCATAGGATTACCGTAAGTGAGTGAGAGCAAGAGAATAATTTGACTTCATTCAAAGATGATTCACTGGCCGGGGTTATTTTTACAATTATTGCAGTAAGAATTAAGGCCTAAATTGCCTAGAAGTAGTTAATGATGTTAAAACTGAAAACTGCAACCTGGGTGAATTGAGAAAGACCAATAAAAATATATCTAATTTGCCTTGTTGTTTCCTATACTCATTGGTTTCTACTACCAAAAAGCAATTTGCTTTATTCACATTTTGCCAGCATAGTTTCTTTATTAAACACTTATTTAACAACACATGGTGTTGTTAAATAAAATATATACAGTTGTATATGCCATTAAAACCTTTGGTCATAATAGCTTCATAACACTGACTGACCTGTCACATTGCGTTCTGCAACTCGCTGACAATAATAAGAATCATAAGTAGAAAGTTGCATACATTAGCCCAGCAAAGGTGGCCGGGCCCATCCGACACAGGCTTTAACCTGGGCAACATCTTGACATGTTTCAACCTGCTAGTACCCATCTGGATCCTTCCTCGTCTAAGACTGTTGTTTGCTTACCAAGTGGGAGTGGTTGGGAATCTGAGCGGCAACACTACAAGCTCTGCACGCTTACTATAGTCCTGCCTATAACAATCTTCACATAATCGCAATCCCAACCCAAGTAGCTCCCCTCTAGTCCAGTGCATCTCAAAAAATGTAATGTCAAGAACCCCTGAACTGATATGTGCTTGGCCAGGGACCCTCATCTGTCAAAACCTCTGGACCTCTAGGTTGCCCATTCTTTATGGTGGCATCTAACATAGACATAACATATTCCATTGTGTAATTATTTTTGTGAAAGCAGCAATAGTCTACCTAATACCTCTGTCTGTGTGTGTGTGTGTGTGTGTGTGTGTGTGTGTGTGTGCGTGCGTGCGTGCGTGCGTGCGTGCGTGTGTGCGTGTGTGTGCGTGTCCATATTGCCCAGCCCTGCATATGAACCTCCATCCCTGCTCTAACCACCAGGTTTGACTTTCACTGGTGGGGTTAGGGAATGTAATCTCTATATCAACACTAGTGAGTCTCAATATAATAATAGAAATCCCAAGCCAGGCCTGAGATTGAGCGGTACAAATTTTCATTAGCATCTGTTAAAGCGTGGGTGTCTTGCTAATTCCAGATGAGAGAGAGCATGCTTTGTGGTGGTGCAGAGAAAATCAATGCACCGCAAACGGGCGCAAATCAACAATCTGGACTCAGTGTGTTTGTTCTAATCAAGAGCCTGTCTGATTTGTTGGGATAATCTCTTGATGAAACATGACCACATGATAATTAGAATTTTGCAGACAGTAGACAACATTAGTGTCCTTTATCCCAATTGTCTGGTGGATCGTAAAAAAAAAGAAAAAAAAAGATAAACGAAAAACTATTCACAAAATAATCAAATTGACTGTACTGTAAATCTGGTTAACAGATATTAGCAGAAGATATTAGCCCAGTTACAGGTGATGTCATTTTCTCTGTCAAAATGACTTGAGTCAATAAAGCGGTTTACAAACTATTATTATGGAGTGAACAGAGGAGAAAATAATGAATTAGCCAATTCATACATTTTGCCACACAGTGTGAAATACTAATGCTCCTTGAAAAACTGAGCCTTTCAGAGCATTGATGGAACTGCAACCTTCAGGATCGCTTCACATCGCAGCACACAAAACTCTATATCTGAATGTTTGTCTGTCTCCTAGTCTGGCTCTAACACAGCTGGCCTAAAAAGGGTCACGGCGTGACTTCAGAGTCTGATGTCAATATCTGCATTCCAATCGCTAACAATATTGACACACGTCCAATCTTGAACATTTTTTCAGAAGGGAAGGCATGTGGTATTACTCAACGGAGATAAAACAGTAGCAGCAGGAGAAACAATGTCACTGAGCCAGCTGGGGTCTCTCTGCTAAAGATAACGAGCACATCCCTGTCGGAATCCGGTCAGAAAACGAGATGATGCATTTCGAGGGGTTTATACTCTAATTACTGAACATTTTGCAATAAAATATACCAAACTCTGCATCTTCCTGAAAATAACAGGACAATAATGGATTGAGTTAATACAAATCATTAATCTAATCTATCTATCTACTGTGTCTGTCTACTATCTATCTATCTATCTATCTATCTATCTAGCTATCGTTTTCTCCATCCAGTGACCTGACTTCCCACTTCGGTATCTTAACTTACTGTAACTATCAGGAGCTCGATCTCACTAGCTGCTGCCCATTCATTTCTGCCAATCTCCCCCTATCCCACTCTCCCTGCTGTCGCCCTGTATGCAGGCAGGAACACCAGTGGGGGCTAAGAATAGAACACAGCTGGCACTGCAGGGCTTACATATTTCACACTCAAGCCACCATGCTCCAAAATACACCTCCCCATCATGTCTGGTTCCCAGCTCCTGGACCAGAACATGGTGGTTCCCCGGGCCGTCTTTGAACCGCTCTTCACCTTAGTGGCAGGGCTCTGACAGAATCACACTGCTCATGAGATCTGTGACCAAATCAGCCAGCGATAAGAGAGGAGGGCTGTAGCAAGTGGGAAAGCAAGACAGAGGAGTGTTTTTCCACCACGCATCACCCACTGGTCACCACCATCGTCACCCTATTCACGCGTCCACCCACAACTGGCTCACCGTATCCCATCCCATTATAACAATTCTCGCTTTTACGTGGCATTGTGTCCGTTTCACGAAAGTGTGTGCAGCCTGTCTGTATCGGTGGTGCTCAAAGCTGTTACGGGGGTCCCGGGCTCAAAATCGTTTTAAATGGGGGTCTATTTCGTGTCAACGTGGGAGGCCTCCACGTGAACAGTTTTCAAAACCACTCGACTGCTATCTGGTTCATAAAATTCAGGTGCCACTCCTAAAGAATGCCACATGGGGCAGGAGGGGCACTGCCGGGTCAAGCCCTGTTGCGATGACAAGGGATTCCTGTGACAGCGGCAGATTAGCAGTAAGCACCACACACTGACTCAAGGTGAAACTGGCACTGGCTGTCTAGCTGTGTGCAGAAGAGAGAGAGAGAGAGAGACAGAGAGAGAGAGAGAGAGAGAGAGAGAGAGAGAGAGAGAGAGAGAGAGAGCCAAAGCATGAGCCAGGGGTAGGGAATGGACTGTCTGCTATCACCCAGTCAGAGAAGCAAGCAGATGGAGCAGCACCACAGGGCACACAAACAAAAGTCAAAGGGGGGGGTGTGGCCTTGGATTCCTGGATTGATTGACTCCTCGCCTAAAGGCTAGTTCATACTTTGTCGACCGACAAAAGAAAGAAGCATTCTCACCTGAAATCCACACAAATATGTCACATTATTTCCACGTTGTGTCGTGTCGTGTGTGTCTGGGTTTCTTTGTGTGCTCCCTAGGCTCTCTTGTCTGTCTCTCCCTCTATCTGTGCAGGCACCTCCTGTGATCATTCACCTCATCTACTGCCAATCAATCTGTTATCTACTCCTCCACCAATTGTGCTTTCCCTTTCAATTTGCTGGTCCTGCTTCTCTCACTCCACCTCCACCAATGTGCAACTGCCCACTCGTTCTCATCCACTTCACCTGCTCCATTTGTAGTGATGTGTTTTATGCCAAGAGACATCAAATACACTGTGTGTGTGTATATGAAAGATGTAGCAGTCTACAGGGACCTTCATTTTGAGTAAACTTAGAGGTTCTGCTACCTTTATGTTAAATGTTGTATGCCCGGCCCGCAGACACTTAAGACAGAGGCCTCTAAACATAGTGTATGCCACATGGGAGGGATTTGTTTTGCAGTGTTAAACAAAATAGGAAAGGGGTGGTTGACACCTTCATACCTTTTGGCCACTGGAAAGAGTAGTTAGATAGGCAGGCTTCTGTTTTTAACTAAAAGTTAGCTTAGGGGCCTTTTGCTTTTCCGCTGCATTGTTTGTTTCTTTGGCAACACCCATGTGTTTGTGCCATTTGAACTACTGTAAATACAATCTCACGACACAGCACCTATTTGACCCTAAAATAACTTGTTTGGCCTCCTTTTTATTTACAGCCCACACGCTCAACACCTTGTCACCTGGTTATTTTTTGTTTAGTTGAAACTTAAAGGAGCATTCAGTGATTTGGGTGATATGGAAGGGGAAAAACGGCCCGCCCCGGTAACAAGATATGCACATGCACACGCTCTACAGTGTGGG
>OOFJ01142836.1:500-11377 GCA_900323375.1 Benthosema glaciale
CTGCCACACCTTGTTGTGAGGTAGTTGAGGTGATATAATGTGTTCAAATTTAATACAAAATAGAATATCAATATTATACCGTTGTTATGGTAGTTCAGACCCCTCGCATTGTCATTGGCTGAGAGGCATGTGATGCTAGCGACTTCAGTGCCAGGACTGCATCTCATGATTTCCAGTTTCGGTTTCGTAAGTAGGGTGACCAGATGTCCCTCTTTGCGTGGGACAGTCCCTCATTTCCAAGACTTTTCAGGCGTCCCACAAATTGAGACCCTGTCCCACATTGTGACTGGCAGGCAACAGTGTTCAAATGCCCTAATAGTTAGTCCCCTAATAGTTGTCTTTCTGTTGTAAAGCTCTTCCCCTGTAGGCTAAAGCAGTGGGGGAGAATGGAAAGGACCACCAAGACTATATTATTTCAACACTCACTCCAGAAGACCACATTGCATGCGTTGTTGTATAAAAAAATAGCCGATCTACAAGCTCAAAACGCGTGCAGTGCGATGCGTTTTGAGCTTGTAGATCTGCTATTTTTTTGCTATATTTGATTTTCGTCCCGTTTCCCCACTTGTCCCACACATGCAAAACTTCTGTCCCTCAAATGAACAGTTTGCATCTGGTCACCCTATTAGTAAGGTTGTAAGTTTTGGTTAAAAGGTTAAAATCCACCTGACATTGTCGATACACCTGTATAGATCAACAATGAATTAAAAAAAATCTCGGATTCCACTTGCTCACATAGTCCATTTGTGTCACTCATACATTTACATTTATGATTTATCCCTTCTTACATGTATGTTTGTCTTCTTACATGTATGTTTGTCTTTGTGACATGTGTCCTGAACAAAAACTAGTTCAACTCGTCTGGGTATGAGGTTAGGATAATACATTTTCTTACTTTGTTTTTTCTCGATGAGGGTGTGTCATTTTTTGCTCTTCCATAACCTACTGTGGATTATACACCAGGACAGTGACAAATTGGTAGCTCTTCCTTTGAACCACCCTTGGACTATACCAGGGACAAGGTACTTGACTTCTCTTCTTTTACTTTTTTGCTCTACCTCATAAACCAGTGTTGCGGATTATATCAGTGTCAGTCTTCTAGGTGGATTATGCATCTGACACACACTGACTATATATTTTACCTTGTCTTGTAGCAAAGGCTTGTCAATCTCTGATGTGAGAAAGCACACAAGGACCAGGGGAAAAAAAACCTTTATAAATGTTGTAGTAAAAGCTACACACACACACAGCCACACAGCATACTGGACGTTGCGGTGAGCTTGTAGATTAGGTCTTTTTACCATGCACATTGTGGTACAAATCAAATCAGGCTTTTTAAATGGGAGAAGTATAGTCCATCAGATCAGACACACAGGGTAGTTGTCATGTAATTCTCTCCAAGGGAAGAGAAAGCACCTTATCTGGGATGGTTGAAACCCACAAGATCTCCCTGTTCCCCACCAAAGACATAATAAAGGCATGCATGCATGTGTCCACCGTGACCTGTCTATTGGGTTTATTATTATTATCAATTCCCTTGACACCATCATTTGCTGATAGAGCCAAGAAAATATTGTGGAAGACCTCAAAGTTATATGGGTTACAGTTGAACGATGGGACAATATATATGGCAAAAGGGCTATATGGCAATATGGCTTTGCAAGAGTCCACGTCCACCCTCTACCATCTTAGCTTTTAGAAGAATGCTAGAGATGAGAAAACAAACAATTATGATGGATAGGACATTATACCAAGTATAACACTGACTGTGCATTTTTGTTTTTTTGGTATAGAATTGTCACAGTCCATGCTGTAATTATGACCTCCTCAACTAGCTGAGGGCATGTGGGGGCATCTAGGATTAGTCTACTATTTACAATCCAATCTCTATCTATCTAACCTTCACCCTGCTGCCACACATCACTCCGGCCACCACGCCAATCTGTAAAATGGAGTTAGCCCGTTACTGTGACACAGCATGTTTTTAAAGCCTGGTTTATATTTAGTTGCACAATTAATGGAGGAGAACTGAAAATAGCAGATCTACCAGTTCATGCTGTGAAGTAGTTCATCTATTGTCGATGCAGGCCATGATGCATGTCCATGTATAAGTCACTCTTGCACCCGGGGACTCAGGGAGAGAAGTTATTCGTTAATCTATCTGGCTGTTTGGGTCTTCAGCATTCCCATATATTTATTTGGCCCTGGCCTAGGGTGTAAGAAGAAAGACACAGAGCTGAACAATCTAATCAACCACTGATAAGGGTTGCTTAAGACTCCTTCAGTACAGACCTGTCTCTCTCTCTATTGCAGCTATATGTCTCTCTGTCTGTCTGCCTGCCTGCCTGCCTGTCTCTCTGTCAATCTGCCAGACTGTATCACTTCTTCCTATCTCAATGTCTCTGTCGATCTGTCTGTCATTACTTGAGCAAGCAGAGCGCGCAATTACTGTGATCGGCTGGGTATGTCGGTGTACTCCACTGGCCAATAAGGGACCGATATTCTTGAGGACGTAACTAAAGTACATTCAAGGTTGTTAAAAGGTCAATAAAGGGTCCTAAAAGATATAGAATAGAAGAGAGCTCTAGGACTCAGAGCAGCAGTCATATACCCAGACAGCAGCAGAGAGCTCTAGGACTCAGAGCAGCAGTCGTACCCAGACAGCAGCAGAGAGCTTTAGGACTCAGAGCAGCAGTCATACCAACAGTGGTGAGCGCACCTCATGGCGCGCTTTGCTTGTGCACAAGTAGGCCATACATATACATGGCCTACTTGTGTGCATTTCTGGTTTTCCATGTATCTAGCACGCTGTCCTGTCAGTCTGTCTACCTTTCTGCTTTCTGTGGCTGGCTGGCTGTTTGCATGTACTTGGGGCCTGGCTTCCTGTAGATTAGAATGATGCTAAAAGGCCCTAAGGGCTTGTTTCCATTGTGGTCCTGGATACTGTCAGTAGCCATGACAGAGAGAAGAAGAGTGGGATACAGTGGCCACAGAGATGTCCTGCTGGACGAGGAGATGGCAGAGAAGTCTGAGAAGAAGCCATCTCTGTCAGACAAGGTCAAAGAATCCATAAGGTAACTTCCTCTGTATGCTCTGGAGGACAGGGTGGGGAAGTATGCTTGCATACGGAATACAATGTTTTCCATGTTTCCAAATGTACAAAAAACATGTGCCCCAATCTTAGATTTGTCAAAAGTTTCAAATTTGAAGGATCTTTTTCAATTAATTACATAAAAACAGGTATATATGAGTTAGAAAACAATAGGCTATATAAATAATAATGATTAAAAAATACTAATAAAACAAATTTGAAAAAACTGAAATGCATCCTTGGTGGGCACCCCCCTCCCTCCCCTCATGGCGCCCTAGGCAGCTGCCTACTGTACCTATAGGCTGGGCCGACTCTGCAGACAGAAGCAGAGTGGGATACAATGTCCACAGAGATGTCCTTCTGGACGAGGAAGCCATGGAGAAGATGGAGACAAGGTCAAAGAATCCATAAGGTAACTTCCTCTGTGTGCTCTGGACAGTGTGGGGAAGTATACAGAATATTATCTTTTCCATGTAGCAGATACAATAGAATTTGATATTACCACTAGGTTGTATATACTGTAACTATTGTTATTAATATCGCTATGATGGTAGTCTCCTCTATTTTTCTCATAACTTTGTTGTAAGGATGTCCATTGATTCTACATATTGCTTCTGGTTCATATAGTTTATATGTATTGCTACTTTGTGACACATATTCTTGGTGAATTTATAACATGGAATTAGTCTGTTTACAATGCCAGCATGGCTGTCTACTAATATTAGTTCCATTTATTTTACCTGAGGGGTTTGAACCAATGACTGTCTGATGGCAGGGTTTTGAGAACAATTGGTTTGGAAATCGCAGTTAGACCTACTCGCAACCTAGTGTTGTCCCTGTGTGTCTCACATCATTGAAGTATTTGACAGGAACATGGACCCTGCAGGTCCCTTGAATACTATAGCCTCGTAAACCCAGACGTTTTTATTAAAAATACTGACCTTTATGGACATTGGCTCCAGCTAGTGTCCTCAGTTTGTTCCTACTGACCAACAAGGACATCCTCCTCAATATCTTGTTCATTTAAAGGGTCAAGCCTTTTGGAGGTCCAGCATGACCATGCCACAGTATTTGTGAGGTCACATCACGTTTGATGTAGTCCGTAAAGTAGGCAGGTGTCAGTGGAATGAGATTTTCGGAAGCTAGATTGAAATTCAATTGTTGATGTTTGTAGATCTGGTTTTCAGTTTCTTACATTAAACCTTCGTTTAAACCGACTGTAACTAATGGGTGACTAATAGCTAATCTACTAATTTGAACCTTGCCCTGTCTTTATGACAGCTGGTCATAGGCTTAGCTCCTTCTCTTCAAGGTCTCCACTGTGTGAAGTTTTCTCGCTCTCATTCACAAAGCAGAGTAGAGGACAGACAGACAGACAGATAGATAGACAGACAGACAGACAGACAGACGGAGAGAGAAAACTGGTGAATTGCATTCACAGGGGACTTTGAATTTCCTTTCCATGGATCAAAGGATTTAATATGGACTTCCAATTTGGACACTGAATTGAATTGCACTACAGATTTCTCCCAAGGAGCATTTTGCCCCGAGAACTGGACGCCGTAGCAGGAGTACAATTAAATGAGATTGGCATCATCTGCAAGGTTTCCAGTGCTGGGATCATTACTTGGAACAACTTGGACCTGAAGAAGAGCCGTAGCTGCCTTGAATTTGAAGCACACGTCACGGACCATTAGTGCACACTGCACTGAAACCCACAGATAGTACCAACTCTAGATACAGCCGAGAGGAGCGGGGAGTACATTTGCTGTGTATGGCCTAGCAAGACTGAACTGAAGGAACATCTAATCTATTCTATTATCAATTATTCCAAACTGTCCGAACTGTAGCAGAAAAGAAGAATTTTAGGCTCGATCTTCCTCTGTGGAAATCATTACAAAGCAAAAAGTAGAGTGAGGTGTATACTTTACTTTTGTGAAAATGTAATTTGTCTGACTCTGAAATAGACCAAAGTCACACAGGAATAGACAAGAAGAGACTCTCTGTACTTTCAGACAATAAAGGATTCGGCTGACACTTAAACCAGGAAGAGGTAATTGGAGTTTTGTCTGACACTCAGTATGAGAAAACATGCATTTGAAACATTATGTCTGGGCAATATATCAATATACTGAGATTGTGAGATTATATATTGCCTGTACTTTTAGAGACTAGAGACTGTACTCTTAGAGACTAGATATTGACTGTCGTAATATCGAAATATCGAAGAATTCCTAAAATGTATATTGTATCATAATATCACAATATCGATATTGAGATAGTTGGTCAAAAATACTGTTACTATTTGTAAACATTATCGCCACTCACTAATCAACACTGGCATTATACAGCCAAGAAGAAATGTGATGTTTTTTACTTGCAGTCCATCAAAAATCAACTGTAATGCAGACAACTTAACATTAAATTAAATAATGCATACATTGTTATTAGTAGGGGTGCACGATTATGAAATTATGACCGATATCCAATCTCTGATTATTTACAGGGTCATATCTGCCGATAGCAATTCTGACCGATTCTGATATTATACAGAGGACCACAATGGAAACAAGCCTAGGCCGCCGTATAGGGTCTTGGCCCAAAGCCTGTTAATAAAGTATTCAATAAAACAATAATTGGCATATACTCTTTTCAAGGTGTCTGTTTTCACGACTAAATGACTACTGAATGAGATGAGTACAGAAATTAAATGTAGAACTTTGTTTCATTTTTATTTAGTTGTGCTGGTGAAAACCGATTAAATAATCTGTATTATTTTGAGACCGTTACGATACCGATATCATGGCATTTTTATGGCCGATATAGCCTACAGATACAGATGCTACAGATTAATCGTGCATCCAAAGTTATTAGTATACTCAGGGGCGGCCTTAGGAATCTGGAGGCTCGTTTCAAGACCAAACCCCCCATATATACCTAATATGACAATTATCCGGTTGATATACAGACATATTGATACAAATAGTTTGTTCAATATTGCGAGCAGCCATTACTCTTGACAATTACGCAGCAACAACATCTCCTCATTCCATCGTCCCTTACTCCCTCCACAATAAAGTGTCTCCCATTTACCTCCCAATACCGAACATTTTACCCAGGTTATTAAGAGGAAATAGGAACTTAACATCGTGGGAGAGAGTAAGGCAGCGAAGTGAACAAGAGAGAGGGCCAAGTGTGGCGGGGGGTTGAATGGCACCTGACGGTCAGTCAGAGCTCGGAGGCCCCCCTGAGGGTGGAGGCCCGTTTCAATTGAAACTGGTGAAACATAGCTAAGGCCTCCTATGAGTATACTATATACACACACGAATATTGCTAAAATGATAAAAGGTATAGGCACCATACGATGTGTACCATTGTTGTCTGTCCTCTGCCTGCACCTCAGAGTTCCCCCCCTGTCGGTAGCCATGGCAGAGAGGAGAAGAGTGGGATACAATGTCCACAGAGACGTCCTGGACGAAGTAGCTCTGGAGGAGATAGCGGAGAAGTCTGAGAACAAGCCATCTCTAGGGGACAAGGTCAAAGAATCCATGAGGTACCGTCCGTGACATCCTCTGTATGCTCTGGACATAGTGGGGAAGTATGTTTTACACGTTTCAAAATATATAAAAACATCAAATTGGGTTTATTGTTTCTGTATGATTTCCAGACTTCCCCTCCATGTGTCACCTAAATGCTATTGCTCTTTTGGTCTCCTATAACCTAAAAATACAGTATAATTTGAGATTGCTACCAGGTTGTATCTACTGTAACTATTGTTATACTTTAATATCGCTATGTTGGTACATACTCTGTAGTCTCCTCTGTTGTACTCATAACTTTGTTGTAAGGTTATGTACATTGATTCTACATAGTGCTTCTTGTTCATATAGTTTCTACGTATTATTATTACTTTGTGACACATATTCTTGGTGAAATAATAATGTTGGAGTGGCTAGGATGCAGCTCTGACATGCTTGACTAGTCCGTTTACAATGCCAGCTGGCTATCGTACTAATATCATGGGCCAGTTCTATTTAATACCTGACCTTTTTAAGAAGGGCATGTTTCTGGTTTGTTTAAATCTGCTATTTTGGTTTGGTCTGAACCAGCGACTGATGGTGGTGTTTTGAGGACAATTGATTTGTAGATCTCTTGGACGCAACAGACATCAAGGACAAGGAGCATGTATTTCAAAAGGGAGAGATCACAGTTAATATGCTAAGCTTTCTCTGGGAGGAAAACTGCAGATGAATGTTCAATGGTATTTTTCACACATGTGAGTGCCGTGACGTTTTTTTAGGCCGGCTTGCAGGCGCATATTGGCAAATGTGTATGAAATCTGAAATAACCTCAGTCAGAAATGAATCTGACTGTGACATACGCCATTCTCTAACACACGCACACGTGCACACATGCATACACACACGCGCGCGCGCGCACTGCACGCACACATGCACACACACATCAGTGTGCATGCATACTGTTGTGTACAGTACACACACTTACATGCAACAAGAACATCACCCTCTCCTCTGTGTCTCCTTCTTGCATGTGTGTGTGTTAGATGTTCAGGCCCCAGGGTGAAGAGCTGTGTTCTGGGCAGTGTTCCTGTCCTCTCCTGGCTGCCTCGTTACTCCATCAGAGACAGCCTAGTGGGAGACATCATCTCTGGACTCAGTGTGGGGATTATGCAGCTGCCACAGGGTATGGGCTGGACTGGTTCAAGTTTTATCTGACTTTTATCACTATACTTGTTGGTTTATCGACCAGGGCGTCTTCAAGATCTTCATTCAGATGTTTCCTAATTATGTTGGCATGGCTAGTGTAGTAATGACGTAGAAGCTGAGATTGAACCTGCGACTCCCATTCGCCAGTCCAACGTGCAACCCGTCGTGCCAATAGGGCGGAGCCCGATTGGCAGGGCTGTTGCGGCTGGGTCATGTCTGGGTTCTACATTAGCATGAGAAATGCATTCTACATCCACAATTATTTCAACTGGCCTGTGCACATGATACCAGGGTGATACAATTCTGTCCTTTTAGCCAGTCATGTTTTAGGCAGCATTTAACAATGACAGCCAAATCTAGCCTGAATCAGATGTATCCGCACATCCCACATCCAGCTTGGAATCGGATTGGTTTAAATAAGTCTAAATGCAGACAGGTCACATACAAATCACATAATTGCAAACGGCAGTGTGAAAGCTTTGGCCAAAAGATCAGATATGAAAAATAAATCAGATTTGACTGGACGTGACTGCAGTCTAACGGGGGCCTTAAGACACACTGGCCTGCTACCTGTCGGCTCTCCACGATTAAGCATTTCTGCTGTAACCAATTGTAACCAACTGAACTTTGACCTCTGATCTTCTACAGTTTGTTGAGACTTGTTGTCTGTGACCTTCCAGGTATGGCGTATGCCCTCCTGGCGTCCGTTCCTCCAGTCTTCGGTCTGTACTCGTCTTTCTACCCTGTCCTCATCTACTTCATTTTTGGTACCTCCAAACACATCTCAATCGGTAGGTACTGATATGGGAAAATACGGTTTTTTTATTTATAAAAATTTATAAAAATTACCCACGCCGTATGCACACAATATGAGCACTTTTATTATTTAAGCAATGTTTCAATCAAAATACCTTCAGGCATATCTGCTGACTTATAGCATTTCATGTAAACTTAGCACTATATAGTATAGGCATAGTATAATTAGCCTATATAGATTTTCTACTGTTACGTTCTTGGCTTATGTATGATTTATGATGACTATTTTTATGTATTATTACTATGCTTTTTCTTTCTGTTCAAGCTTAATGTAAATCGCTCTGGATTAAGAGCGTCTGCTAAATGCCTAAGTTGTAAAATGTAAATTGCTGACAGCTAGAAGCACCACAGCTATATACAGTACATACACAGAGATCCACAGCAATGTGTCCGCCCGTCCGTCCATCCGTAGGTACTTACGCTGTGATGAGTGTGATGATAGGGTCGGTAACTGAGCGTATGGCTCCGGACTCAGACTTCATGATATGGGACAATTCAACCAACTCCTCCAGCCTAATTAACATCACAGCGCGGGACGACGAGAGGGTCCGTGTGGCTGCAGCGGTCACATTCCTGTCTGGATTATTTCAGGTAAAACCCTATGGAGACGGAGGACTGTGGCTCAGGAGGTAGAGCAGGTCGTCCAATGATCCGTGGGTCGGCGGTTCAAATCCCGGCTCCTCCTGTCTACATGTGGAAGTGTCCATGGGTCCAAGACACTGAACCCCACATTGCTCCCGATGCATGGCTTCCACTGCAATCGGTGTGCGTGCGTGCGTGCGTGCGTGCGTGCGTGCGTGCGTGCGTGTAATGCACTACGTAAAGCGCATTGGATAAAGGCGCTATTATAAATGCACCATTTACCATTTAGTAATGAACTTGAACATACAAGTGCTGCTACATAACGGTTCAATTTCCAAACCCTGAAATAGTGCTAAATTTAGGATGCCTCATTTTTGACGACGGTTGAGATATGACAGGCTTTATTGGCGAGGATGGGATCTTTCTTTTCCAGCTGATATGTACTGTATGAACAGTGTCACCCAATTATACCTCTGAAGTACAGCTCCCGAATCCTGAAACTATCTTTAAAACACATTTTAAGATGTCTTGTAGTGTTGAATATAATATTAAAGATGAAGTACCTTGATTTTTGTACTTTTTCCAATTTTTCATGTGTTTGTGAGGTGACAGTACTTACATTAGATCCCTTATGTGGTTGTTATGCAATGATGTATTTAGGGTTTCTTCCTGGAGGCTGAAACCTTAACAGTCAAACGTGCCAATGAAAAAAGTAATATAGTGACATCACACTATCAGCCACTCCCCTAACCCCTCCCCCTTTATCATACAACTACAACTGTGGGTGCGGCTTCAGTTCAGGTGGATCACCACCCATACCACCCAGAACCAGGCAAACCAGGCATACGTAATGAACTGGTGGGCGTGTCCACATAAAAACAACATTTTAACAAATACTTTATACTTTTTTGAAAAGGTTATTCCTCCTTATATAAGAATACCTGATGATCATGTCTTAGGGTGGAAAAAAAATCATCAGATGGCACTCCATCTTTAATAAATATATGTAAATCATCAACAAGTATGGGATGTGAACACACACGTGCAGAGACATATGTTCTGAAGGTATATATAATATCTCCACTATGGTCTTCCTCCTATAGATTGTGCTGGGCTTGGTGCATTTTGGCTTCGTGGTGACCTACCTGTCTGAACCTCTGGTCAGAGGTTACACCACAGGGGCTGCCATGCACGTCATCGTCTCCCAGCTCAAATACACCTTCGGTCTCAACCCCCAGAGATACAGCGGACCCTTCTCACTCATATATGTAAGACACACACACACACACCCACACACACAAAAACACACACACACGCACACACACACGAAAACACCACACACACACACACACACACACACACACACACCAGAGATACAGTGGACCGTTCTCACTCATATATGTAAGACACACAAACACACACACCAGAGATACAGCAGACCGTTCTCACTCATATATGTAAGACACATGCACAAACACACACACACACACACACACCAGAGATACAGCGGACCGTTCTCACTCATATATGTAAGACACGTGCACAAACACACACACACACACACACACACACACACTAAATAAAAGTATCACTTCCCCAGTATAAAATGACTATGATTGTGAAATAATTATTTTAACAGCTTTGTCAGCAGCCTTATGACT